>ML425459.1:0-12222 GCA_005239525.1 Nicotiana knightiana
AAAAGCTTATGTGTTTGTTTGTTTCCCTGGCATGTAATGAGAGTTCTGGCATTATCTGGGAAGAACTAAAATGTTATCATCTTCAATTTAGCTTGAACATTTAGGCTAAAAATTACATGCATTAAACTGGCAATTGGGCATTTTCTTTCTCACATGCTAATGGGACAAATTTATTAGAGTAACGTGTTTCCCTCATTATCTGGTGAATGACTTACAATTTCAAATTTCATATTAGTTGAGTTGAATGTTTAGTTAACTTCAAATTGTAAAAGATAGTGAAAATGCTTACTATTGGGCAATGAGATATAAGACGAGTGGTCGTGGGGTTCAATGGAACTAAAAAATGAAATTGACCCATCACTTGGCCCGAATACGCGAAGTGCCCAATTTCACTAATGTGGTAGGGATTGCAAATTGAGCACAAGTATACTCTAACCTTGATCATAATTAATTCAATTTTTTTTCCTTAATAATTAATCTAAACGCTAGGCAACTAGTAGGTGCGTTTTAACTTTTTATTCACGAACTCGCTTGCGTAGCATGATATTAACTTTTAATATTTTAATTCAATAATCTCATCTTATTTTTACTAGCTTTAATTAATTTAATTAATTCTTTTACTAGAATCACGGATTCACTTGTGTAGCGTGATACTTAATATTTTAGTGATTTCCTTAAATGTAGTAATCTTTTTAAAAAAAGGTAATAACGTACTAATAATCCTTGTCATAACTGCGGATTCGCTTGCGTAGCGCTGTTATGATAAGAATGAATAAATTTTGTCCCGATCACGCATTCGCTTGCGTAGTGTGGTTATGACCTCTCATTAGTCAAAATTTTCTTTAATTTTTCTAATAATCCGGATATAAAAGCGGCAAGGTAAAAATATAAAAGCATATAAACATCAAAAAAAAAATTTCAAAATTAATTCAAGCCAAGTTTAAGTCATAAAGCGACCGTGCTAGAACTACGGGACTCGGGGAGTGCCTTACACCTTCTCCTCGGTCAACAGAATTCCTTACCCGAACTTTGTTTTCGCAGACCAATAATAAAAGAGTCAAATCTTCCTTTGAATAGGGATTCGAATAAAAGGTGTCTTGGAACACCGAAAAAAAATAAATTCCAAGTGGCGACTCTGAACAATAAAATAATCCCTATTTTAAAATTGTCACTTCAATTGGAAAAATCCTTTAACCCGCAACAATTTATAATAACATAATACATATCTTTTGGGGGTAGAAAAGGAAGTGTGACAATTTTTGTTTCTATGGGAAAAAAAGGAAAACCTTTGTATTGTCATTGTCACACAGTATCACCATCATCAATTCATAATCCCCAAAGGTGAACTGTCATTTTAGATCCACCAGATTTTGGACCACTCTTACTTCTTACCTTTGAAACTCAGCAGTTCAGGCTCCCCGCCTTCTTCAGTATGTAGCAATATATGGTTACAAAGGAGAAAGCCTATTGTTTCTTAGATCCCCTCTCCAAACATAGCATTGAAATGGACCGTTGATAGTAGAGTCGGGACCTCTCTATAACATCATTCTTATGTAACAACACTTCTATAAAAGTCGAATTCTTTCGGAATAATTTTTTATATTATATTGTAATATATGTTCTCTATAATAACATTTCGCTATAACATTTAAAAATATTGCGAGCAAACCAGATTGTTATAGAGATTTGAGTGTAATTGCATTGAAGTTTCCATCTCAACCACTTAAAAACTTAAGGAGAAAGTCTAATGCAATCTTGACAAGATCACAATACGAATTCTGTGTGGTCGGTTATTTTTTCAAATGTGAACTTTTTTACCATACTATACTTATTTTGCAAAACTCATTCAGCAATTTAACAATTTCGCTTCTCTACCCAAGTCATGCTTACAATATTTTTCTTTAAAAAAAAATTTAAAAAAATAAAGAAAAAAAAAATTGGACTAACATGAAACGTCAATAGTTTGCAGACGAAGTTTTTTGGAATGTACAAACAGACATCTAACATCTAAGCATATGTAGCGTGTACATAACAACACTCCATTTACCCCAACTTCATTGAATTTGTGACACGTGTAATAAAATGATAAGAATTCCTTAATTTTAAAAAAAAGAATAGTTAGATGAATTTTCTGTGTTGTTTTTATTTTTTATTTCTGCAGCACGAATTCAAATTAATTGTATCAATTATCAATGAGTTTATACTGCGCAATGACCAAAGATTAAGTGTCGTTTGGATATATATTGTGAAATTTCGGAAAAGTGAAAAGAAATTTAAATAAAAATAATATTTAAAAATTAGAGTTGTGTTTGAACACAAATACTATTTGAAGTTGTTTTTGTAATTTTTGTAAGTGATTTGAAGCGAAAATTTTGAAAAATAAATTTTCATTTTCAAAAAATTCGAAATTTAACTTCACGGAATATATTACGGTTAAACACTAATTTCGAAAAAAAATAAATTTTTTTAATAGCCAAACGGCCCTAAAAAGAAAAAAGAGAAGAGGTGCAACTCCTAATTCACCTTATAATAAATAGGTAAATGCATTTAATTTCTGTCTTCATTACCAATTAATAATTCCCGTCAATCTCTCTCTTTTTGTATCAAATTCAAACCCTCTTTCAAATCACTTACACCAGCAAGAAGAAGAAGAACCGAACAGAACCCAAAATCCCCAAATCTCTTCCTCCGCATCAATGGCTGAAATGGAAGAAACTCCACAAACCCAATTAGAACCCACTAATTCCCAGAAGAATTTTTCATTCAGCATTTGGCCACCCACACAGCGCACCCGTGACGCCGTCATTCAGCGTCTCATCGAAACTCTCTCTACCCCTTCTATACTCTCCAAACGTTACGGCACTCTCACAAATGAAGAGGCTTCAGATATTGCCAGGTCCATAGAGGAAGAGGCCTTTACCTTTGCTGGATCCTCTGTTTCCCCTGACGATGATGGAATCGAGATCCTTCAGGTATGTAAAGGATTCAACTACTTTCAACTTGAACCATTGTATGTATATCCAAAGAGACTTAAGAAATTTATGTATAGTAGTAGTACTTCGTCATTTATCTGATACTCTTTACTTAGTCATTTCTATATTTAAACATAATTTGATTTTAAACTTTGCATTTTACCTTTAATGAGATGCAGTAACTTACATTATTTAAATAGGTAAATATTATATATACTCTTTATAAATCCCTTGACTTTCTTGTGTATTTACTTCTTTAAATTTTAACTCCCTTAGACCATCTCCAACCCAACACTATTTTTGACACCAAACACTATTTTAATGTAAGATTTGGTATTTTTTTGCTCCAACCCAACACCATTTCTTACACCATTTTGGTGTGTGAATAGTGTTACACCAAGTGTGAATAGTATTACACCAAATTCATCAACACCATTACTATTCACCTATTTTAATATTATCTTTTATCATATAATACTTTTAATTTAACATATTATAATTTTATAATTAATTATAGTTTTTATGAAATATCTTTATAAAATTAAGTTTATATTTTAATTTGGGTGTATAATTTTTATAAATTAATTTTCGTATATTTTAATTTTTATATAAAATTATAAGTTAATTTTATTATAAATTATAATTGTGTGTGTGTGTGTGTATATATATATATATATATATATATAATAAATAACACAATGTTCATTGATAATCATAAAAACAAATATTTAATATAATAGCGACTGACATACATTAAATTGAAAATAGATTAAGAATAAAGATGCTTATTTTGCACTTCGTAATGTATTAGTAGAGCATTTATGGGAGCAACGTACTAATATTGTAAGTTGAATATTTATGTAAAAATTAAACTAAATATTATCATAATATAATATTTATTTAATTATATCTTATCAATGATTTCACTTTTATTTGAATTATACATTAATATGTATAATGTATAATATTTGATTTTAATTTATATTTATTTAAAAACTAAAGATATAAAATAATTTTATATTAATTGGTTATATAAGAAAGAAATATGAATTATATGGGATAAATATGAAAGAAAAAAGAATGGATTTGTTTTATAAAGAAAATAATATAATATGGAAGAGAAAGAAGAATATAAAGGGAATTTTTTTTTTTGGTGTAAAAATAGTGTAATGGATTGGAGTTACTTTGCACTATTTTGGTGTAAAAAAATGGTGCAAGGGTTGGAGATGCCCTTAGTGAAAATCCTGGCTCCGCTACTGAGTGATATGATTTATAGCCACGAAAATGTCTATGGTTTGTTTTTGATCACATGTTTCAAAAGCCTTTCTTTCGACAAAGAGTATTATAATGTACTATATATCACCCACTTCTAGGCGAATCTATCTTGTAACTTATGGGTTCACGTGAATATAATAGTCTTTGCCTAGACACTCTATGGGGTCGTTTGGTAGGAGGTATTAGAAAAAATAATGCAAGCATTAGCTCTATGCATTACTAATATCTTGTTTGGTATATTTTTTTAACATGTGTATACTTGACATTATCCTATGCATAAGTAATGCATAGAAAACCATGACATTAGTAATACCAAGACTATTAATGCATGCATTAGCATGGTTGAAGACAAAATTGTCCTTAAAGTCCCTTAAAGCTAGAAAATATGGAGGGCATTTTTGTAAATCAACTATTTTTCTTAAAAATTATGCAATGCATTATAATTTTAATACACCACATCAAACAGTAGATAAGAAATAATATATGCATAACTAAGCCTCGCATTACTAATACACCTTATTCCGCACTATTCTTATACACCCTACCAAATGACCCCTATATGTGTTTAAGAAATTCATTAAATAGCTATAAATAGTTGATTGTGAACGTAGTTATTATTGTATATCGACTTGATGTTGTTGGAGGAACTCATAAACATCAAATCCTGGATCCGTCTCTGCACCTAAATTGTGATATGTATCTCTTTAGGAATATTACCATGTATATGTATAACTAGTCTCTGGGTATGTACGTTACGTGTGTACCCATATCTATGAATATGAAAATTTATATTTGAGTGACAAAAACTAAAGAAAAAAGTATAAGTTCTTGATATCTTATGGTGATCTGTTATTAGCTTGTTTCAAAAAGCAAAAACACTGTTACTTCGAGTAAAAATTAAAAAATCATACATGAAAAATATTAATTTGAACACAAAAGAAAAAGTGCTTAGCCTCGTAGGCTCTTTGATTTTTATAGTAGACTTCATTAAAGTCGCATCGGCATAAACGCTTCCTCTAACTTGTTGCAACACCAATGATTGTCCAAAGGCACCACCATATCCAACAACTTATTAGATATGTCATCCGTATCAGCAAGTGATTTGTTAGGCTCATAAGGTAACCCAAAATTGTAAAGTTAGTTTGCTATATTATCACTGACGAAAATAATGGCAGGCTTTGTCTTCCTTATAATACACGGCGCGCTAGCCAGTAAATATTACTACTATATTTTAGTTTGTTTATAGAATAATATGTCTATCAAATATCATTAATAGTATTTTTATTTGAAATATTCTCAAAGCAAAGATTCTATGAATTTATTTGAGAATACAAAAAGCACCAGATATTTTAATAGGCCAGATACATTAAGGAGTTAACTGATTAAGACTAATGGACAAGATTATGAAAATGAAAATGACTAAAAGAGTTTCAACTGGATATTAGATAAATTTAGTTGGGACTACAAAAATGTTTTGCAAGTTTTAAAATTTTTATTATACGTTGCATTGTATTTTATATTTTCATGTAAAGTGTAGTAGAGACTAGAGAATGAAAGGCTCAATTTATTATGAGATGTTTTTACCTTTTGGTACAAAAATGACATAAAAGTAGTATTTAAATGAAGGGCAAAAATGTCACTTAGCTTTTAAGGGATATTTTGGTCTTTTAACTTTGCACTTTGATCTTCACACTTATAATATAGTATGATGATAAACTGCACTTTTTAAGATCCAGTAACTAAATGGTGGTTATGTATCTGCTTTAGGTATACTCCAAGGAGATTAGCAAGCGTATGCTGGACTCTGTGAAGTCTAGATCTGCTGCTACCACTTCCCCGGAAGCTGAAAATAAACCATCAGAGTCGCTGGCGGATGCTTCAGAGTCTTCTGCTCTCACCGGGGGAACCTCATCCATTGAAACCGCGTCTTGAAAGTTGCACCGAGGTCATTTAGTTTTCGTCTAATTGACGCTGCAGTGTGAAAAACTCTAGGTTTTAATCAATTTAGGTGTACTGAGATCTCATTGTGCTGTTTATGGATTAGGTAGATCGATATATATAATGTTGGATCAATAAACATCTATGTGAGAGCCTTCTGATTCATTTCCTTTCTTCAGTAACATGCATAAGATTGAGGGTTCCTGTTATAAAGTCTAGATTCTGCCTGGGCTTTGTTATATCTGACACTAATGTCCATTGATGCAGTCGGGATTGACTTGATTTTGTATTTTATTTCTGGGAGTCAGTGCAGGGATGCGTTTATTTTTTTGTTTTTCGATTCTTCACATTTTTTGCTATTATTAACTTGTCTCTGTGTATGTGATCACAAAATCAAACAAAGCAACAGAGTTGAGGTTCTATGTGATCACCTAAGTTGCTCTGACATGGCAGTTCAGGTGTCGCATCCGTGTCGACACGACACTAGTATGAGTGTGGGTAAGGAATCCGTACCGGATCTGATCAAACAATTTTGGATACTTTGACCACGACGGACAAAAAAATTCGAGATGAAATATAATTTGATTACCGAAATCAGAACTAAAATTAGGGTAAATTTGAAGAAAATAGCATATCTTATCTAGGAAATCAATCTTTTACTTATCTACAACTTGAGAATAAAAAGGAAATTCACACTTTACAAGCTATACGTAAGTATTCCACAAATTTTCTCATAAATTAGAGAGATTTTTACTTTTTTTAAATTATTTTTAGCTGGATCCTTACATCCGTATCCATACTAGGATCCGATCCCCGAATCTTAAAATTTACATCTTGAAAGATCCGACCTCTAGATCCGCACACGTGTCGGATACCCGCACCTGTATCCGAGCAACTTAGGTGATCACAAACCCAAATAAAGGAGGAGAATTGAGGTCTCTAGATGTTAGCGTAAGAGTAACTCTGATAGATACTGAGGAATCATACCACCAACCTTAGCTAATTCGGGATTGAAGCTTAATTGATTGTTCAGTTTTATTTTTACGTTTTTATGATTGGTGCTTAATGACCCTCCTCATCTTGATTGTGCTATAACAACCATGTTTTGACGGGATGTGTCATTTATTGCTTATTCCCCTTTGATAAATTTGTTGTCGCCCAGTGTTGGGCTTCCTGTAACAAGTCAGGTCTCACAGAGATGTTTTAGACTCAATTATAGACTTATTTGTGGTCATTTGCATTGCGCAATCTTGGCTTCTCTGCTCATTCTGCTATTTAAGGGAGTATAACACAGGAATTTCTTGAAATTACAAATCCCTCTATTGATATTTAACTATTATTTGCTGTATAATTTCTTTATGATTCTTTTAGAGATAGAAACAGAAGTAGCTACTCCTTTTGCTTGGATGAATTGAGTTGATTATAGAGTAAGCGGGACTACAAATTCAATGATCTAAGTGTTGTATTTAGCCTTTTTCCCCCAGGATCTGTCCTATTGAGCTTCCTATGTACAGTATTTGTTTGTTTGTTGTTCATTTTCAGGGGTGGTTGGTGTTTCTGGGCATAAATTACTATTAAGTACTCTTTGATGCTTCTGTTGTCGCCCAGTGTTGGGTTTCCTGTAACAAGTCGGGTCTCACAGAGATGTTTTAGACTCAATTATAGACTTATTTGTTGTTATTTGCATCGCGCAATCTTGGCTTCTCTGCTCATTCTGCTATTTAAGGGAGTATGACACAGGAATTTCTTGAAATTACAAATCCCTCTATTGATATTTAACTATTATTTGCTGTATAATTTCTTTGTGATTCTTTTAAAGATAAAAACAGAAGTGGCTACTCTTTTTGCTTGGATGAATTGAGTTGATTATAGAGTAAGCGGGACTACAAATTCAATGATCTGAGCGGTCTGAGTGTTGTATTTAGCTTTTTTTTTCCCCAAGATCTGTCCTATTGAGCTTCATATGTACAATATTTGTTTGTTTGTTGTTCATTTTCAGGGGTGGTTGGTGTTTCTAGGCATAAATTACTATTAAGTACTCTTTGATGCTTCTGTTGTCGCCCAGTGTTGGGCTTCCTGTAACAAGTCGGGTCTCACTGAGATGTTTTAGACTCAATTAAAGACTTATTTGTGGTCATTTGCATCGCACAATCTTGGCTTCTCTGCTCATTCTGCTATTTAAGGGAGTATGACACAGGAATTTCTTGCCTTTAGTATGCTGACAACATACTACTTGAACTGAAACCAAAAAGCCATTTGCGTACACGCTAGCCCGGTCAACACGGTTATTAAATAGAGGGAGAATTACATGCCTTATCACTTGGCCCTGAAAATTACTTTCCATCTGTCAGGCGTCAATCCCCATCTAATTGTTCTTTTAAATTCATTTTCTTCTACCTGTATCACGACTTTGCACTCCCAAATTCCTCTACCACTATTATTCCCCTTCGATTCTCCTTTCAGATTCAAAGCTGATCCAAAAATACATAAAGGAATTAGTTATTTACTGTCCCGCACTAAAAAGGTTCACTTGGTAGGTTGTTGGATCATCAAACTAGAAAGAAGGTGTTGGCATTGTCTCTATCTTATCCTCATTCCACATGTAATTTCAATCCCAGTGATTGATTAAAAACTTGAAAAATATAAGTCACCATTAAAGGTCGTTCGAAGCTTCGATTTCAAAAATTAAGTTTTCTGTTAGTTGTTTGGATCGTGTGTTGTCCAATTGAATAGAATCATCAAGAGGAGTTCAAACTTAAGTTTGAAGTAACTTTGAGTAGATTTGAGTTAATTTTCAAGAGTGGCTCAAGGAAGAGGAAGAACCCGTGAAGCTCATTGTTAGGATTTGTTTGTATAAAAGTGTATAATATTATATAATAGTGTATAAACACATCTTATACACTATTATATACAAGGTTGATACATTATTTATAGGTATTTGGTGGATTTCTCACATCATATACATAGTGTATCACGAACTTTTCAATATTATGCTTACATATCTTTATACAATTTTATATTTACATACTCTACCTCCTTGAATAAAAGTGTATTACATTGTATAAAAGTGTATAAGCTTCTCTTACTAACTTGTATGGTTTTCACTGGTAATTCTTCTTCAAAGCTAGTCTAAATCTCCATCAAATAACTTCAAAATTTGTATACAGCCTCCAATTAGACTATTTGTAACAAGTATAAATAATATTTACTCTAAATTTCTCACAAAATCATATTCAAAATTTAACAAGATTAACATTGGAGAAGATGAGATTTTAGGTTTCTCGCATATGTTCTAGAGAATCAAAAAAGCAGAAAACTTTTTTCGAGTTTGGGCTTATTGACACTGGGCTACAAAAGATATGCCAAGCACGTACTTGTTACCCTGCAGGGGTGTCTTCATACACATAATTTAAAATTTATCCACACTATTTTCTGCCCAACTCTTATTGTGTGATGCAAAGTCCAAGCATTTGAGGCAGTGTGGGATCAATCGGGCATAAATTTTGACATGTTTAACCGCATTATCATATGGTTAATTTTTTAAGGAATCATCCACATATATAATATTCTCTTTAAAGCTAAGAATTCCAAAAAAATAGTGCGTTGATGTCTGCTTCCCTGTTGGCGGAAGTCGAAATGGAAAAAACACTTTTTCAGCACATGCCCATGAGATCCCACACGAGAGGTTAGTGCCTCTTACATAGTTGGTCACCATTTCACCAGTTGATTGATCTTCAAACCAAGTATACTCTGTAAGTTCCTGAAACACCACTTCCTCTTCTTTTTTAGATGTCCTCTTTCTCTTTGATTTACTTTTTGACTTTTCCCTCCTTTTTAAATTTTTTTTCTTTTCGTCATATGTAGGGTGAACAGTACCTAGCATAGTCATGTACTGATCAAAAAGTAATCAGTTATTACACATCTTGATTTTGAATAATTTGTAAGGTGATAGCAATATTTTTTCCGCAAGAAATATATGTCCACTTCAATATGCTGCAATAGAACANATAGAGACTGCATGTCAAAACTTCAACATAAATGCTGAAGTTATTTACTTCATTTTTCAAAACTTCAGCATAAACAAGCTGAAGTTGTTTAATTCATTTTCCAAAACTTCAGCACAAACAAGCTGAAGTTTTAGTTTTAGATGCTAAACTTCAGCACTAAAAATAAGCTGAAGTTATGTCCTGCTTTCTATACTATAAAAATAACCTGAGATTTTGAGAAATACAGTTGAAAACTAAATCAAAAAACAAACTTAGTAACTTACTTCATCCGAAAGATCAGAGTTAGCATCCACAAGCTCGGTAAAGAACGACTTTGGAATGGGCATTCTAGCTAATCTGAATGGATTGGAATTATATTGACTATCATCCTTCTTCAGCCAGTCATCAAATTTTCCAATAATTCCACTGTCTCGACTAACATAATGGAAGGGACACCTTCGTGCAGTCTTTCCTTCTTTCCAATCTTGCCCCCTTCGCTTTTGTTTAGGAACAACATAAGGAGATTTCAACCAAATACTCTCCAGACGAATCCTTTTCTCTTTTTTAACTGGTTTTCTTTTTGGTTGCTCTTCCTGCTGTTCCGTCACAACTAACTGCTGCATTTCAGCAGCAGGGGAAGATTCCACAGCCATGCTAGCACCTACTTCAACAACTCCATGTTGTTCCATTACAGCTAACTGCTGCAGTTCAGCAGCAGGGGGAAATTCGATAGTCCCTTCTGTACTACCCATTGAAAATGAACATATGTTGAAGTTTGGAATATCAGTGGTGTCCCTCATAACATTAGGAGAAATGGAAATCTTCCTTCTTTTAGGATTTGGAAGAAGTTGCGATGCATCAGATGATATCTGCAAAAGCAAGGAAAATATATACATAAATACAACTGATACAAAACACACATTAGGCAAAACAAAACAACTTGTAATTGAATTGTAGAAAATAACTACCTGGTCTAAGTGCACAGATGGTGTTTGAACAGATCCAGTTTCACTGGGCTTAAATTTGCCTATATCTTTATGCAAAAAAAAATAATTGAAATAATATTGACTAAATTTTATAAAATAATACAAACACAAATTCACACCTGTTTGTGAGCCAACAAGTGTGAATATATGTATATCTCCTTTTTCATATTGCCTCAGAATCTCACCCATTCCTTTTGAAGCTGCATCCAATCCTTCTAAATAATAATCAAAAAATATAAAAATAAAATAAAATAAAGAATTTAAATTTCAAACTGTAAAAAATATACTTGGATCAAATTTAATAAATTCACGATCTATAGAATGCCTTGACATTTGTCTCGCACTGTGGTTTCCTGCACGCTTTTGTCGATATCAGCAGCTCCAACTTCATTCAATTGTGCAACAACATCAAGGAGTATTTGAGTATTCTCTGAAAGAATATTATCAACTCTATCTTCAGAGAGTTTTTCACTTGTATTAACTTCCACTGCATGTTCATAAAGAGTGCAGACAGATAAATGTTCTATATATATATAGAGAGAGAGAGAGAAATTTTTTATACCTGTACTATGAATTTCCTGTGTTGCTTCACCTAGCAAAGCGATTTCAGCGCAAATAGCAAGTGCATCTGCAAACGGATTACCTCTCTCAATATTGGTACATGCATCACTAGATGTCCGTTGTTCAGTACCAACAGGTGCATGATCTCAATCACCACTTGGTGCATCTCCTTCATAATCAACACCTTGATCATCTACACCTTTCTTGCTTGCAACATTCACAGTTGATAAATGTTCATCAACTACATCTTTGCTAGGTTGATCAACGCTGGAATTGTTGTTCAACACGTTAATCTCCTTCAATAGCCACTCTCACATGAGTAACATTTTGATGCGCTTCATCATGAGCAACATTCATCACATGAGTAACATTTTGATGCGTTCATCATCAGCAGCATTCATATCCGATAGATTCTCAAATGAGTTATTCATCCTATCATATTGTCGAGACTTCATAAAGGAGCCATCATCTGTTCCATTTGATTTCTCGACAATCTTGAACAAC
>ML425460.1:0-40416 GCA_005239525.1 Nicotiana knightiana
TATATATATATATATACTCTGGATCTCAAGAGTTGTCCTGCTCACATAACATCATCACTACGCAGAGATCTCAGCACATAAGAAATTATCAAGCCGTTTCACAACTCACACGACACAATCATATTATTACATGAATTTGACGAATACGGAATAACATCTGTTTTTCTAATACCCTTCCATGAAAAGCGCCCCTACTGAAATGAACATGCCTGACTCATACGGAGCCCATAATCATATTTAAATCCATCCACAAACATCGAGTCTACCTTGCTCGCACCAAACTAAGCTAAAAGCTTTACCTGGGTTCATATTAACCCACTTTCTCTCATAATACGCGAGAAAAACCATCATAGCCAGGACAAACACCCCACAATCCACAACCAAATGAACTGAACGCCTTCCAGGCATAAATTCTCAAATAAGCAATATTGCACTTCTTTATACTCAGTCCAAATCTTCAATCCATTAAGTGACTACATGTCACACTTATACGATCTTCTCGTGGTTACGCTCCCACGACCTTCAACACCAGGTAACAAGTCTGCACACCCGCATCACTGACCACACTAATACTGCAAAACACATCAAGAACCCATGACCAGGGTACAAGCCTCTTTCCCCGAATATCGATCTCAGNACCCACGAAATCTATTACGACAGCCGACAAGCCCCACACACACCGGCATAAACCACATGCATAACTTAATCACATCGAAGGAACTGATCACTGCCGTAAATGTGTCATTTCAATCATGGCTAATCAATCTATCTTCTTTTAATCATATTCAATTTCCTCAGGAATAATAGTGACTTCCTTCAACTCATAGCAAACTCAACCCTCACTCATTCCGAGTGACCTTGATTCACGAGACCATGCCGCCTAAATCCCGCAATCCGTCTCATACCCTCCTGATAATCTTTTTACAACCCGGAGTTTATTTCTCTCACTCCTCCAATACTATCCTACATGCTGAAAATAACATAGAACACTCCAACCATTTTCCCTTTCTCTGAAATTACGCTACAAAAGCTCAATTCTTGATCATACAGCTGCCTTTAACCTTTAAACGCCTCATTCTTAACTTTGAATTCACTAGGACCGCTATTGAGAGTCACCCACTCTAACTGGTCCCAAATACAATCAACTCCAAGGCTCTCCTAGCACATGAACACCCTTTTCTATGAAACACGTGACTGAGTCACTACCTTTACAACTCGCCTATGCCTTAAGCATAAATTCTGAATCTTTCAAAGCCTAACCCTGGTCCAACAGGGCCAACCTTTGCACACATTTATCAAATCCCACGCACGTCACCATTTTAATCCTTTCCCTTAGCTGAAATAACTTGCCAACACGCCGACAATCCACAACCCTATGATAACACAATCCTGTAACCCAACTGCAGGTGGTGGGACTCCCCCACTTAGCCTGAAGCTACTCCTGGCACCACTCTAGACCCTGCTGAGATCCTTTCTCCTTTGTTAACATGAATCTTGTTCAACCGATCCGTCCAATTCTTCTAAATTCTCTTGTTAGCACTCCCTAATCACTCAAATTCTCTAGCATCATTCACACATCCTGCCTCCTACCGAACAACCACTAGAATCCCTCACAGAGACTTGCCAACCACACGACCGCTAACCTACTCACATGAGGTAACCCACCTATGTAATTCACCAACTAACACCTTCCAACGATGATGTACTGCACTATCTCTACGACATCAATACTCCATCCTAAGCCCGTTCTCATTCACCAACCTTACCAGTCCATCCGCTCCCTATGTACATCTACTAACTGCGCTAGAGTCTTCTAATTCACCACTATGATGCCTCTCCCCCACTTTGCGACTGCTCGACTTCCGGTTCTTACACCTGGCCTCCTAGAAATGGAACCATCGCCTAGCCTCAATTCAATATCATTCTCTGCCAACCGCATTCTTCAATACTTCTTCACCATACTCTGGCCCCATGCACCCGAAGAAACCATGGCACTGACGAACTTAACACATTCTATTCGATCAAGGATGACGATAACATGTCACAGGTGAATACTTCACCTTAATTGAAAACACCAAGTCTTACTACTTTATCAACCCCAACCAGACCATTCATAATCCAAATGCCTCAAAGTTCTCAGAAACACAACAACCGAGCTGAAACAACATAATATTTTTCTGCAGGGCAACAACAACAGCCCCAACATACTACACATGGGAAACATCTCGTACCATATCTGTAGCACCATATCAATTCCTCAAATTCCCGATTCATGGAAAGTGCTTCGCGACGCGTAATATTGAATAGGAATAAACTTAGGCATAAGCCTTAAAGGAATCGCACGATGAGGAATCAAGAAGGGAAGTACTCCTAACAGCCCTGTAGCCTCTCGAAGATAAGTACAAATGTCTCCGTACCGATCCGCAAGACTCTACTAGACTTGCTCATGACTCGTGAGACCTATGGGAACCTAGTTCTCTCATATCACGTTGTCACGACCCGAAATCTATTAAGGTCGTGATGGCTCCAGATACCACCGTCAGGCAAGCCAATCTTTAATTAGTTGATATAATTTCCTATTTTAACATTTTTTTTCTTTCGAAAATTTTTACCTTTCACTTACAAGTCATAAAAACGAATAAAAATTTATCAAATAAATACGACAGGTAACTGTTCCATTTATTCAGTTAAATCCCAAACACATCCCAGAACCCGGTGACATAAGTACATGAGCAAATTCTAAGAATTTCACAAATATTACAAAGCTTGTCCAAAATACAAATTGGACAAGGAATTTAAAATGGAAATAAATACAATATGAGGGAGACTCTGTCGGTTGCGGAACGCCTCCAGATGATGCAGTTCGCCTAAGTCTCCAGACCAACCACGTCGCTATGAAAGTACCTGTGCAATGAAAATGCACAGCAACTGTAGCATGAGTACGAAAACAACGTGTACTCAGTAAGTCGCCCGCCTAACCTTAGAGAGGTAGTGACGAGAGGTCGAATTAGACACTTGCTAGAGGTCAATTTAGTATATTCAAGTGAGACACTAAGCATGAATGTCATAGACAATTTATTAAAATCAGGAATAAATAATATCAACTCCTTCCACATTTAACACTTTAAATCTTCGTCATTTCAGTTGAAACTTTAAATCATAATCCGGGATAAGAAACATCAGACTTATTTCACATTTTACACATAAATTCTCCTTCCTCATGACTGGCCATTAAAACTTCCTTAGGCCGATAAACATGTATAAATCACAGCAAATACGCAGTAAATATCATGCGCAAGCAATGCCGAGCGTCGACGGTTCGAACCAACATAAACATAAACTATGCACTGCCGAGGGTCGAACGATCCGAACCATATATGCATCTATTTTTCCCGCTCGCGAATCAATCATCCAACGCGGTCAACATAATAATAATAAGGCTAACCTGCTCGCGAATCATACCTCCGACTCAGGTGCTCATATGAATATACATAAATACAGGGCCATCCTGCTCGCGAATCATACATGCAACTCAGGCACCCAGAGTTACACATGTTCACACCAATAAACCACATTTTTATCAGGAAAATTAGTTGTTCAATGAAATGATAAAATTCTCCTTTTAATAAACATGAGTATAATATTTAATACTTTTCTGGAGGTTTATTTGCCAATTTCGACAGGGTTCCAAACTCGATAGGTTTATCCAAAACACAATTATCCAAGGATGAATCAATTCTCCTTCTAGGTGATTAAGAAAAGTAAACTCTATCCTTCTCAGAGATTTAGATACTAATTGAAAGCATCACGTGATATTTTGTTGACAAGGTCACCTGTACAACAAGTAAAGCATGTTAGTGTGTCCTAGACTACCCGGACATGGAATAATAGTAACTATGCATGGACTCCCATCACCTCGTGCGTAAGTAGCCCCCCGAAGATAATAGAACATACTTAATTAGTTCACCTAGGGGGACAATTCCCCCTCACAAAGTTAGAAAGGAGACTTACCTCGTTCCGAAAGTCCATAACCAACTTCCAAGCCCTTCCGAAGACTCCAATGGACGCACAACGCCCCAAAACTATCCAAATAACGACAAACCAATAAAAATATACTCTAATATTTGCAACAATTCAAATTATATAATTCCCCAACTCCGCTCAGTGAATTGACCAAAATGCCCTCGGGCCCACGTGCCCAGATTTTGAAATTTCTCGAAGATATACTCTACCCATAGCCTTACTAGCTCAAATATACAATTTACTTTAAATTCCATGCTCAAATTCGTGGTAGAAATCCAAAATAAAATTTCTAGGTTTTTCCTCCAAAACCCCAATTTTTATACAATTTTCATGTTTTAATCCATGCATAAACCTTGTATTTAACTTGAGATGAGGAGGAATCACTTACCTGTTGATGCTTGATGAAAAATCACCCTTTGAAATCTTCCAAAATCGCCCCAACCATGAGAAAGAATGAGGAAATGGCCAAAATCCCGTTTTAAAATAGTTCACTGCCCAGACCAACCCTCTATGCGATCGCACTCCTATAGCCGCGATCGCATAGGCAAATTCCCAGAAGCCTCTAAACATACACTGTGCGATCGCACATATAACCTCGCGATCGCACAAGCCATAAAACTGAAGCCTCATTTTTTTCCCTCTGTGCGATCGCATACACTTACCTGCGATCGCATAGACCAAAATCCAGCAGTCTCCCAAATTGCACTGTGCGATCGCATACACCTACCTGTGATCGCATAAGCGAAAATCCAGCAGCCTCCCAAATTGCACTGTGCGATCGCGGACCCTCTCATGCAATTGCATTGTGTAAATATCTTTTGCTCTCATACCAGAAAAACCAGCAATCCTCACAAGGCACGAATCGACCCGTTGAGCATTCAAAACACGCCCGAGGCCCCGGGACCTCAACCGAACCTACCAACCAATCCTAATACCTCATTCAAACTTAGTCGAGCCTCGAAATCACATGAAACAACGCCGAAATCACAAATCGCACTAAAATTCAAGCTTTATGAACTTAGAAATTTCCAACTTCTACATCCGATGCCGAAACCTATCAAAGCACGTCCGATTGACCTCAAATTTTTCACACAATTCATATTCGACATTACAGACCTTCTCTAACTTCCGAAATTGCATTCCGACCCCGATATCAAAATTTTCATTTCCGGTCGGATTTCTCAAAAACGTTCAAATTTCTAGCTTTAGCCAAATGACTTCAAAATGACCTACGGACATCTGAATTCACTTCCAATCGCGCTCCCAACTACAAAATCACAATACGGTGCTATTCCCAGGCTCAGAATCCCAAACAGACATCAATATCACTGAAATGTGCTTCAAGCCAAACTTAGGAATTTTTTTCTAAAATGCCGACTTCCACAATATGCGCCGAAACGCTCCCGGGTTATCCAAAGCTTGATCCGGACATAATACCAAGTCCAAAATCATCATACGAACCTGTAGGAACCTTCAAATCCTTATTTGGAGGTCGTTTACTCAAAAATTCCAATCTTAGTCAATTTCTCCAACTTAAGGCTTCTGAAATGAGAATTTACTTTCCAAATCAACTCTAAACTTTCCGAAATCCAATTCCGATCACACCTACAAGTCATAATACCTGAAATGGAGCTTCTCACAACTTCAAACCGCTGAACGACGCGCTAGAGCTCAAAATGACCGGTCGGGTCATTACACATTCAATGAAGAACCAAATGATTCTTCAATTTAAGAAATTCTCTTGTGTTGCATGTTCTCAAGGCAAATTAATTATAAGACCATCAACTATTAAAGTTAGTATGAAATCCCCTACATTTCTGGAACAGTATACAGGGTGATATATGTGGGCCCATTCACCCTCCATGTGGACCATTAAGATATTATATGATTTTGGTAGATGCATCTATAAGATAGTCACATGTGTGTTTATTATGAACTTGCTATGACATTTGCGAGATTGTTGGCTCAAATAATAAAACTAAGAGCACAATTCCCAGATTATACAATTAAGACAATCACAAGTTTACATCTCAAGTATTTACTGATTATTGTATATCAACTGGGATAACAATTGAGCATCCGGTTGCTCATGTTCATACAAAAAATGGTCTAGCTGAATCATTGATCAAACGCCTCCAATTAATCGCTAGACCAATTCTTATGCGAACAAAACTCCCCATTTCAGTATGGGGTCATGCTATTTTGCATGCAGCAACACTTGTGCGGATAAGGCCCATAAGTTATCATAAAGTCTTCCCATTGCAATCGGCTTTTGGTGAGGAGCCAAATATTTCCCATCTTAGAATATTTGGTTGTGCGGTATATGTTCTACTTGCTCCACCACAATGCACAAAGATGAGTCCCCAAAGAAGGTTGGGGTTATATGTTGGGTATGAATCGCCTTCTATTATAAAATATCTGGAGCCTATGACTGGAGATTTATTTATGGCAAGATTTTCTGATTGTCATTTTAATGAATCAGTATACCCTATATTAGGGGGAGAAAATAAGCAGCTGAGAAAGGAGATAGATTGGAATGTATTATCACTATCTCATTTATATCCTTGAATAAATCAATGTAAACAAGAGGTTCAAAAGATAATTCATTTGCAAAATATTGCAAATCAACTGTTAGATGCATTTACTGACCTACCAAGGGTTAAGTCGCATATTCCAGCTGCTAATTCTCCAATTCGAGTTGATATCCCAGTAGGACAATCAATTAAAGCAAATGAGTTTAATCCACACTTGAAACATGGTAGACCAATCGGTTCTAAGAATAAAAATACTCGAAAAAGAAAAGGAGCAGATGGTCAAAGTGATCATATTATGGAGGTAGTGGCTCAAGAAGAGAACAGATACATAACAAATGATAAGACCTCAAGGGAGGTTCAGGTACCTGAAAATGATGAGAATAGAGAGATCTCAATATGTTATGTCTAAAAGGAAAAAAAATGGAATCGAAATAATATTGTTATTGATAATATTTTTGCTTATAATGTTGTTGTTGAAATAATACAACAAGATGAGGATCTTGAACAAAAATCTGTCGATGAATGTGGACAGAGAAATGATTGGCCAAAATGGAAAGACGTTATCCAGGAAAAATTAACTTTATTTGCGAAACATGAAGTTTTTGTGTCTGTAGTCCAAACACCTAATGGTGTTAAGCTTGTTGGCTATTTATTGGGTCTTTGTACGTAAAATGAATGAGAAAAATGAGGTACAAAGATATAAGGAACGCCTTGTTGCACAAGGATTTTCATAAAGGCTGGTATTGATTATGAAGAGAGGTATTCTCCTGTTATGGATGCTATAACATTTCTTTATCTCATTAGTTTTGTTGTCCATGAAAAGCTTGACATGCATTTAATGGATGTGGTTACAACCTACCTTTACGGTTCACTTGATAATGAGATATACATGAAAATTCCCGAGGGTTTTAAAATTCATGACGCACATAGTTCAAAGTCCCCAAAAATAGTTTCAATCAAATTGCAAAGATCTTTGTATGTTCTAAAGAAATCAGGAATAATGGGTATTTATTAAAGTAAGGTTATATAAATGATGTCATTTGTCCATGTATTTTTATACAGAAAACAACATCAGAGTTTGTTGTACTTGTTGTATATGTTGAAGACATAAACCTTATTGGAACTCTACAGAACTCCAAAAGGCAATTGGTTATTTAAAGAAGAAATTCGAGATGAAAGATCTCGAAAAAACAAAATTATGTTTTGGTTTGAAAATTGAACATTTGGCAAACAGGACTTTTGTTCATCAACCTGTCTACATAGAAAAGGTATTGAAATGATTTTACATGGATGGATCGCATCCATTAAGTACTCTGATGATTATTCGATCACTTGATATGAATAAGAACTCGTTCCGACCTCAAGAAAAGAATGAAGAGATTTTTGGTCCTAAAGTACCATATCTTAGTGCATCAAATGCACTAATGTATCTTGCTAACACTACAAGGCTTGGCATAACTTTTTCAGTTAATGTCTTAGCAAGGTATAACTCTACTCCCACAAGGAGACATTGGAATGAAATCAAACACATATTGCGGTATCTAAAAGGAACTACCAATATAGGATTATTTTATTGCAGTGATTGGAGTCCTGATCTTGTTGGTTATTCCAATGATTGGTATTTATCTAATCTATACAAGGCTCAGTCTCAAACAAGATATGTGTTTACATGTGGAGGCACTGCCATATCTTAGCGATCGACTAAGAAATTAATCGTGGCTACTCTTAACGACCCGATCGGTCGTTTTGAGCATTTGTACTTTTCTTGGTAGCTTATGGGCGTGATTATCTTAGTATAATGTATTATGAATTATGTGACTTGTCGGTTTTGGCTTTCAGGTTATTCAGAATCGATTTGGAAAAATAAATTTCATGATTTAAGCTTTAAATTGGAAGAGTTGACCAAGCTTGAATTTTTTTAAATTTGACCCCCGGAATGGAGTTTAGATGGTTCTGATAGGTCCGGATGGTGATTTTGGACTCAAGTGTATGCCTGGATTTGCATTTGGGTGTTTCTAGAAGATTTCGGCACAAATTGGTGAAAATTGGAAATTTGAAGGTTTGGAAAGTTCATAAGTTTGACCGGAAGTTGATGCTGAGGATATCGGATTCGTACTATGATTCCGGAATTGGAATGGATTTTTTATGTCATTTGGGACTTGTGTGCAAAATTTGAGTTCATTCCGGGCTGATTTGCTATGTTTCAGCACAAGTTATGGAAGTTGAAAAGTTCAAAATTCATCAAGTTTGATTTGAGGCGCGATTTGTCATTTTGATGTTGTTATGTATGATTTGATGCCTCGAGTAGGTCCGTGTTATGTTATGGGACTTGTTGGTATACTTAGACGTGGTAGCTAGGGGATCGGGCGTGTTTCTGATTGATTTCGAATCATTTTTCTTCATGTTTTCACTGCTAGTAGCTGCTGCTTACTGGTGTTTCAAACCTTCTCCGCGATCGCAAAGATTGGAAAGTGATCGTGTAGTATATCAGAGGATTTAGCCTTTTTCCTTCATCGTGTTCGCGCCTGTGACATCGCGTTCGCCGAGCCTTTGTGAGGTCTGGACATTACGTTTGCGCCCTTATGACTGCATTTTCGTAGGGCAGAGATGAAAAGATGGGACTGGGAGTATGCCCTCGTGTTCGCGAAGTAGCTTACGTGATCACGTAAGGTGGAGCTGTTGTGACTGCGTTCGCGAGGGCTATGTCGCAAACGCATAGATTATTTTGGTAGTAGGTTATTTGTTAATCGTGAACGCGATGGATTTTCCGTGTTCGCGTAAGAGGATGCCTGGGCAGAAGTATAAAGTACTCTATTTCGGGGTCTCGACCATTTTTGCATTTTTGGAGCTATGCATCTCGGATTGAGCCGATTCTTGAAGCAATTTTCACCATGTGGACTGGGGGTAAGTGTTATCTACTCGTTTTTGATTTTATATCATGAATCTCTCTTCGTTTTTGGCATTTGATTGTGGGTTCCAAAAGAGAAAATTAGGGGGTTTAACCTAAAGTTATAAAGTGAACTTTTGAGTTTTGAACATCAATTTGGAGTCGGATTTGAGTGAAATTAGTATGGTTGGACTCGTAATTGAATGGGTTATCGGATTTTGTGAGTTTTGCTGGGTTCCAAGGTTCGGGCCCAGGTTGGATTTTTTGGCCGATTTTGGGCTTTTAATTAAAGATTCGACCTTTATCGATTGAGTTTGTTTCTTTTGGCATTATTTGATGTATTTGAGTTGCTTTTTTGCTGGTTTTGAGTCGTACGGAGGTCGGTACGTGCGAGATGGCATTTTTGGAGCATCGCTTGGCTTGCTCGTATTGGAATTTGGCTTCTTCGAGGTAAGCAACACTTCTAAACTTGGTGTTGAGGGTATGAAACCCGAATTACGTGCTATGTGTTTGGTGTTGAGGTGACGCACATGCTAGGTGACGGGCCTGTGGGCGTGCACAGTGTGAATTCTGACACCGTTATTTTTGTGGTACTGTGTAGTTACCTGACCTTATCTGCAACCAGGAAATCTCTATGTTGAGCTATGATCCATGTTAGAAACCATGTCTCAGCTAAATGCTTATTCTGTTGGGACGCCAAAGAGGCTACAGGACATTTAGGATATATTTTCCATCTTTCTTTCCTTATCATCCGATATTGATTCAGCTTGAAGCGTAACTCTTTGAATTTCTTCCACGCATTCGTATTTGCATGTGAGCGCTCGGTATCAGTTGTGCATCGATTGCTTGTGATCCCATGGATGAGGTGTGAAATGTGATTTCATTGTGCTGATGATGGGACTTGAGGCCGGGTTTTAACTGTGGCTTGAGCACGGAGATTTAGGTTGTGCGAGCATGTGATTTTGGACTTATACGTCCGGTAGTGTCCGTATGAGTGGAATTCATGACTCGATGAATTTCCAGATGGCTACGTGATGAGTATGATGTGACTGCGAGATATGTTCATATGGTTTGAATGTAATGAGAAGAGTTTGTTTGTGATGTAGAAAGGACTATTGGGTATCTGGTTTTGTCTTGATTTGACGTATAGTCTCGAGTTATGAGTGCATTAGAGGGTCTTTCATGTTGTTTAAATGTGGAACGAATTAGGTTCTCGTGCCTTGTTGGTGAGTTCAGACTCAGGAAGATTAAGTGATTGCGTAGTAGTTGTGGTTGTGAAAGAGTAGAACGAGGTGTCAGTTTGAGGCTAAGCAGGTGGGTTACAACCTGCGAGGTAATCTACGATGTGTAATTTTTATGATGTTGTGTGGAGGATTTCTTATCTACTAGTGGGTTATATTTGTTTGATTTAAGTTTGGATTAGTTGTAATAGTTTACCGGACCGTCACGGGGATGAATTCAAGGTTTGCAGATGATTTGAGGTATTATATGGGTTGTGTTACGTGAGCTTATGAAGGATTTAGTTGAATCTCACAGTGTTAATATGGCAGTAATAGGGTATGTTTATTATAAGTTATCATATGTTTTATTCCATGGATTTGAACCAAGTGGGGGAGACTGTAATCGACGAGTTGATTGCACGGTTATGTGTTGTATTGGTTTCGGTTTGAGGTATACTGATGAATCACTTATGACTTGCAGAGGTCAAGATTGAGGATGACTCGAGTAAGAGAATTTTTGGATATGGGTTGTATTAACTCTATGGGTATATGGTAATCATGGAATGATTGAGTTGTTAACCGTGAAGGATGCAGTGCATGGAGTAGGAATTTCCTTGGTTGAGTTAAGGTGGGGTTACTTTTTTGGGTGTTATCTTGCTAATGGGGCACAGGTCGTTCGGCCCGTTTGGGCAGTGCAATTGAGATATGAGTATAGTGGATGAGTCTCGAGAATGGTTCTAATGAATTCAAGATTTATACGTAGCAATTAGGAATTTTTGGGATTTGTATATGGCTAGAAACTGAGATTTACATTGGATGATGTCGAGACTTGTGGCATTTATATAACATTGTGGATTATACACTTCAGTATTGAGGAGGTGAAGGAAACAGTTTTGGGTTCGTAGAAGGTCTCTTCAGAGTGGGTATCTTGGTTGTGGTACTTTTGAGGTGCTTGAGAGAGAATTCAGTGGCTTATGGACCTTAGGGCGGTGTGGTTTTATGCTAGAATTCGTGGGGTGAGTTTTGGATAAGGATCATGGTGTTCTAGCAACGAGAGGTATCAATTGAAGGCAATTCGAAGGGAACTCGGAGAGATAGGACAACTTGGTAATAGCTTGGATTAGCACGATAATGGATATGATTGGTCCTTTGGGTACCTATGATGTGGTGAGTCTCTATAGGTGTTTGTAGCAATAAACTTGGGTTTGGCGATCTGCGCGGCTTGGTTGAGTTAGAGATACTGAGTTCTGATGGCTTGGTTAAGTGCAAATGGATTTTCAAAGTGTTCTTAATGGTTTCTACCACGGTTCGAGGTGTATATTTCTTGCCTGCGTGACGAGCATGTTATGTGTTGTGATTTTCTCCAGGATGAGATCAAATAAAAGGTTCCTAGCTACTTGAGTATGTAGTTTTCTTGTGACTCAGAGTTGATTATGAGATTCTCGTGCTTTTCTTGTGATGACATGATAGATGCGGCGTGTTGTGTGGGATTGAGATTGGCATGTGCAAGTTCACGGTTCAGTTTTGAAGGGAAGGTCATGAATTCTTAGACAACATGCACGGTTTAAAATATCTAGGTGAATGATATTACTACTTGGTATTGCCTGAGAAAGGTATGCATTTCAGAAGGCGTATTGTGTTTTGACTTACGGATGCTTCATTGGTATTGTGGTGCTCGCCTGGGTGAGCGACTACTGATATTCAGATTTTGCTATGTGGCACGGAAGAATTATAGAAGTATTCCTTGTGGGATGATCGTGTATGAAAGATGTGTTGGATATTCGGGCGATGGAGTTGAGATCAGATAAGGTGATTCGTGTGTTTATGGATTTAGAGACTGGGAGTTCTTAGAAACATATTGTTTCGTGGTTGTGGACTGTGAAGTTGTGTCTAGAGCTAGCCAAATGATAGTAAGTGTTATGGTTCAGTTGTGGTGGACCTTCGAATGGTTATTTATCTATTTGTGGATGACCAGAGTCAATTCTGGGCCTGTTGGTAGGCCAATGAGGATGTGTATTCTACACCGGGTCTGATTGGTTGACTCCGTACTGCTATTGTTGAGGGATGTTCCATTCGGTTGGTATTGAGATTATTCATGTTCTGATATGTTATATGAGTTACTTTTCTATGTTATAAGGGGTTGTGATTTGTTGGTTATATACACACATAGTGCGATTCTATTGGGGCCTTATAACAGAATTTCAACGAGACGGGTATTTGTGTGATGCATGATTGATGGTGCATTGGTTATGTTCTTATGGGTTGTGTGGCATTGTGTCATTTTCTTCTCCGTGGTTATGGTCATGCACCTTGGGTACTTGATGTCGAGTTGCGCGTGATTATTTATTTTGAGCCGGGCAGCTTGAAGTATCTCATATGGACCAGTGTTTCGATGGGGTCGCGTATTGCAACAGAGTTATGTTGAGATATGATTCCTTGTGTCAGATTCATGTGTCTTGGTTCTACTATGTATGATGGGTTCGTAGCATTGCGATTGTTGTGGTATTTGTCGAACATGAGGGATGGTTCTCCTGTGAGTCATTTTTCATGATGGAGTACATTTGTATTGTTTCTTATTGGTGCACGGACTGCACGGGTTGTGGCTTTAGGTTGTATTGGTGTAGAAAGTCACTAGAGTAGTTATGTTTGATGAGATGAGGTCATTGGACCTAGAATGGATACTATCGAATTTGATTACGGAAGAATAATATCGGAAGTCGGCTTGGAAATTGACTATAGATCTTGTTGAAGGAGGGAGAGTTCCATGACTTGTTGATCTGATGAATGGTTATGAGTTTCCGCGTGTTTCTTTCATCATCTGCAGTGTATGAAGGTTTTAGAATGAGGTTTTGTTTGATATGAGGTCTGTTACCGGTATTGGGTTGTTTTGAGCAGCTACTGTGATTAGAAATCATTGCTATAATTGAGTTATGTGGTATATCTTGTTATTATACCTTGGGTTATGGTTGTGGCTTGATACAGGATGTTCAGACTTATATAGTGTGAAGATTGCGAGGTTCAGGTCTTCTAGGAAATTCCGGATGTTGGAAATAGGATTCTGTGGTTTACGGGCTAAGGTTGGAGTAATGATCTTCAGTATGTTGTGTTGTCGGGCCTATATGGGATATGGTGACGTACCCCCGGGTATGGGCGCGGTAAGGTTACATGGTGATTTGATGGCTTAAGAACAACTCTAGGCACATTCGAGGACGAACGTAATGTTTAAGTGGGGGAGGATGTAACGACCCGATCGGTCACTTTGAGCATTTGCACTTTACTCGGTATAATGTATTATGACTTATGTGAATCATCAGTTTTGGTTTTCAGGTCATACAGAATAGATTTGGAAGAATGAATTTCATGATTTAAGCTTTAAGTTGGAATGAATTTCATGATTTAAGCTTTAAGTTGGAAGAGCTGACCAAGTTTGATTTTTTGCAAACTTAACCCTCGAACGGAGTTTTGATGGTTCGGATAGGTCCGAATGGTGATTTTGGACTCAGGCGTATGCTCGTATTTGCATTTGGGTGTTTCTAGAAGGTTTCAGTACAAATTGGCGAAAATTGGAAATTTGAAGGTTTGGAAAGTTCATAAGTTTGACCAGAAGTTGGCTTTGAGGGTATCGAATTGTGATTCCGGAATTGGAATAGCTTTGTTATTTCATTTGGGACTTGTGTGAAAAATTTGAGTTCATTCTGGGTTGATTTGCTATGTTTCGGCATGAGTTATGGAAGTTGAAACGTTCAAAGTTCATTAGGTATGATTTGAGGCGCGATTTGTCGTTTTGATATTGTTATGTATGATTTGAGGCCTCGAGTATGTCTTTGTTATGTTATGGGACTTGTTGGTATACTTGGACGGGGTCCCGAGGGGATCGGGCATGATTCAGATTGATTTCGAATCATTTTTTTTTTCATGTTTTCACTGTTGGTAGCTGCTGTTTGCTGGTGTTTCAAACCTTCTTTGCGATCACGAAGATTGACACGCGATCGCGTAGTGTATCAGAGGAGTTAGCCTTTTTCCTTCATTGCGTTCGCGCCAGTGGCATCATGTTCATCGAGCCTTTGTGAGGTCTGGGCATTGCATTCGCGTCCTTATGACTGCGTTTGCGTAGGGCAGAGATGAGAAGCTAGGACTAAGGAGTATGCCTTCGCGTTCGCCATCGCGTAAGGTGGAGCTGTTGTGAATCGCGTTCGCGAGGGCTATGCCGCAAATGCGTAGAGTATTTTGGTGGCAGGTTATTTTGTTCATCGCAAACGTGATGGATTTTCCGCGTTCGTGTAAGAAGATGCCTGGGCAGAAGTATAAAGTACTATATTTCGGGGGTTTCGATCATTTTTGGAGCTATGCAGCTTGGATTGAGCTGATTCTTGAAGCAATTTTCACCATGTGGACTGGGGTAAGTTTTCTCTACTCATTTTTTATTTTATATCATGAATCTATCTTTGTTTCGGCATTTGATTGAGGGTTCCAAAAGAGAAAATTGGGGGTTTTAGCCTAAATTTTCATAAAGTGAAATTTTGAGTTTTGGACATCGATTCGGAGTCGGATTTGCGTTAAATTAGAAGGGTTGGACTCTTAATTGAATGGGGTGTCCAATTTTGTGACTTTTGTCGGTTTTCTAAGTGTGGGCCTGGGTTGGACGTTTTGATCGATTTTGGGCTTTTGAATAAAGATTCGACCTTTATTAATTGGGTTTGTTTCCTTCGCATTATTTGATGTATTTGAGTTGCTTTTGGCTAGTTTTGAGCCGTTCGGAGGTCGGTACGCTCGAGATGGCATTTTTGGAGCATCACTTGGCTTGCTCGGTATTGGAATTTGGCTTCTTCGAGGTAAGTAACACTTCTAAACTTAGTGCTGAAGGTATGAAACCCCGAATTACGTGCTATGTGTTTGGTGTTGGGGTGACGCATGTTGATAGCCAGTTTTTCCCTATATTATTTTCAAAATGCATATATCTTTTCAAAACAATGCATGAGCATCAATTAATGTATTTTCATAATTTCTACATTTTTAAAGATTTTTTAATTAATTTATCCCAGTATTTTTACTATATGAACAATTACTAATTGCATCACCATTGGTTTTATGACAATTTTATTGCTTAATTTTATCATTTATGTTTATGCTAAGCTTTAATTATTTTATGAATAGTCGTACTTACATTTTTGAGTTATAATTGCAATAACTTTGTAGTAATAGCCCACGAGTGTATAATTACCTTATATCACAAGAAATTAACCTTTTGTAGTTTTATAATATTAAGTAATTATTTCAAATCAATTTTATGCATAAAAATCATTTTTTATCATTTATTAACTATTTTTTACAAATTATTTTGTCAATTAAGTGGGTATTTAATAAATAGCCTTCTATTTTCGGACCTAACCCCCTCAAACATTAGCCCAAACCCTTTTAAAAGATAGCCCAAACCCCTTAGGCCCAAATCTATACACCCAACCCAATACCGTTTAATCGTGGTCGTTGATCATTTTGATCAACGGTCCACGATTAAACCTATGATAATTAATCCCCTAACACCCTAACCCCATTCATTTCACTCAACTCGGCCGCCTCTGAATCCCCTCTCCTTTCCATTCTCTCTCAATCACCCCCTAAAAACCTAGTCACCGTCACCTGCAAAACTCCCCGTCTATGGGGTTTCTATGGATTTTCCGGCCCTTGACGGCCTGTTACGTCTTCTGGTTGTTCGACTTCATTAATTTATGAGAGAATCTCGAAGAGATTCAACTTGGTTCTGTTCAAAATCTTTCTCACATGCCTATCTATGGACATTCTCGTTGTGAGTATTGTTTCTTGCCTATTTTTGTTAAAATCTATGGTGTTCGACCGATTTTTTTTACTTCTACTATTTCTGAAAAACCCTAGTTTCACTAGTCTTTGAATTTGTTCAGATATGAGATGATTCGAGTATTATTGGTTGTTTTCTTTTAAAAATCTTTTGTTCTAGTTAATTGCTTCGATTTTATCCACTCTTTCTGAAATTAGGGTTCGCCCTAGTCTTTCTTCAAAGGTTTTCCTAACTTCTCAGTGATAAAACTAAATGTTCTTCATTATCTTGACTGATTCTCATGTATATTCTTCAACCCTAGATGTTTCTGTTTGTCATACTGATTTCTTCAATTTTGTTTTGGTATTATGTTGATTTCTGTGAACCAGTCTTATTAACTAATTCTATTCAGAGATTCAGATGTTTTTCCCAATTAAAATCAGTATTCTTTGTGGATTTTTTCACTTAGCTGATTTCTATTTAGGGATTCGAATAATTCTTTCCTATAAAATCAATATTCTTTGGGATTTTTTTTGCACTGATTCGAATGACTGTCGTGTTAACATTAGTATTTGCTGAGATTTTCACTTGTTCCCTTATTTGTGACCTTAATTGATTATACTTGCCTTAATTAATGATCAGTATGGTTTGGGATTTTACCGACTCCTTATATGGTATGATTTCTTACCTTAATTGAGTCCCAGTTCTGACCGTTAACTAACTCTCCCCAATTAAATGGGCCATTTTCGTATTTCTCAATTGGAATTGATTCCCTAATTGGTTGATTGATCTTCATTGATTGAACTGTGATTATTTTTACCTTATTTGTTTTGCTCCCTAAGTGCTATATATAAACTCTCATTCTGATTCTTAAAGACATGGGCAATAGTTCAAACACACACACACACACACAAACTTTCTCTCATCTCTCTTTCTGCTACTTGTATTCATTGCTTGTTTAGCCGGTTGAAAGCCAAGGCTGGACTGTCAAATCCTGCCTACTTCACCTTATGTCTTTGCTTCCTTAACTGGTATGTTCCTGCTTCTAATGCCATTCATTCTACTATGAAGTTTAAATCTATATGATTCTCTGGGGCTCCATTCATGTTAATATCCATGTCTTTTCTGCATTAGACCAACCGCTTATGTACCTAATGTTATATTCCTTCTTGTTTACTATTTGATCGGTATGTTTAAGTTCACCCTTTCTTGTTTATTGCTTTAATCAGCATGTTTACTTTAGTTTAGGTACTCCCATCTTTCCTGTTTACTTCCTTCAACACATGCTTACTTTTGTGTCTCAGACTCCTATCTAATTGACTTCAATTGGCATGACTAATTCTGTGTAGTTAGACTCCTGTCTTCACCATGACCATTCCTACACTTAGTTTCTGTGTTTTACTTTCTATTGATGTTAGTTAACATGACTATTTTAGCATTAAGCCTGGTTGTTAGACCTATGATGTTCCTGCCTAGACTCTAGGTCAGTATGTTATTGTGAATTTGGTTGTTGTAGAAACCCTTGCCTATTCCATGTATCTGTTACTCAGTATGCTCTCACTTTTATCCTGTTCTTGTGTGTTTCTGATCCCTGTGTTCCCGACCCCTGCTCTTTTTTTTTTGTAGTTGTTTGTACACCTAGAACTAGTTGACAAACTGAAGTTGAATCTGGGCAATGTGATGCTTTTGTGACCATGTTGTTGTTTGCTGAACCTTCTTTTCCTTCAAAAGGTTTTTCAACATGTCTTTTTTTACTCTTAATATGTTTTTCCCAAAATGTGTCCATTCTTAAAGTATTTTTTACTCCTAAATGTTTCACTCTTCTACTTCTGTCCAAAAGTTATTCCAACTATGTCAAGTACTCTTACTCCTGCTCTTAAATTACTTAAGTTATGCCCCTCCATTGTGTATAATGCCTAGGAATCCATGAGATTCCTCTGAACTCTGGCACTCTGGGGCTGGCCTTTTCCACACTGCACATAATCACTTCCCTATTCAAAGGATCTTGGTGTGAGCAATGCCCGGGATCCCTGAGGTCCTTAGGGAACTTTGACACACCAGGACACCCTATTGGCTATGAGACTTTGGCATCCTGGACTGATTTGAAGGCCTGGTATTTCGAGGTTCACTTTGGGCCTATCTCAGACTCCCTATAGCATAGCTTATATTTATTATGTAATTCATTTATTTATGGTTTATAATAATACCTTTGTAAACATATATTGGGGAAATTACTAAAAGGGAGGGATTCATATATGGATTTTTGTAGGGAGACCGGGTAGAAATCATGCTTTAGGTTTATATTGTGTTTGCTTGCATTAGAAATTCTGCCTCTAGGTCTATGTTGTGTTCACTTGCATTAGAAATCATGCTTTAGGATCATATTATGTTATTCGCATTAGCAATCATGCTTAGGTTTATATCATGTTTACCATGCTTTTAGATCACCTGGCATACTAAGCAATGATGTAGGCTCATTACCTTATTTGTTACGGAATTGCGCTTCTGCATAGTCATGATCACCTAGAAATCTTGTTATTAAGTTACCATTGCAATTCTGCTTAATAAAAATGGCCATCCTTGGTGTGCATTAGAATCCTGCTTTAGGACTATGTTTGTATCATGTCTACATCGCCTAAGTCAATCACCGTCCTGTCTATACGAATGTTTAAAAGCAATTTCAGCACCTAGACACGCATGTTTATACGATGTATTAAAACTCAAACTGTTTGTTTTTCCTTTAGTCAATTTCCAGAATTCTGTTTGCATTTTAGACAACATGTTATAGGGTATCCCTGAACCACGCCTAGGCAAGCTTATAGGTAATTAAGGCCTTACAAAATTGTAAAACTATGTTTTGTTTATTTGTGACTGCCCAGATTCAACAGGTTCTAAAATCAGCAAGCAAACTGATTAGGTCTTTACCACGTCGCCTTAACATAATGCTGCACATTCTCTGTTTGTCATGCTTACTTAGATATCATGTTTTAGGACTTTTTCTGAAACATCTGAAATCTTGATGTTTGAGACGTGCTAATTGCCTATTTATTTGTGGAGATAAACATGGGCCCTTAGTTGCTGTCTTACTTGACAGTCCTGTTTGTTCTTTGTTGTCGCTTAGATTTTCCTTTTTAAACACTTTAAGAGATTCTAGAACTGCCTAAAAATAGAGGTCCTAAACGCCTCCGGTATCACAAGGAACGAATGGGTAATGCACGCTTAGAGTTCGTTTAATTAAAACCGCTTATACAATCGCTATGGGGAGGGTAATCGGGTAGCAAAAGGATATGATGACATGTGCGCAAATGTCACGTGTAACCCCTCTAGTTGAGGAAGGATACCGGGCATTGTACGGATGTGATCCTATAGGCTAATAACTTAGGACTCCCTTATCTTATTTGCATATGCGTGCTCAGACTTCTTACCTTTTAAACTCCTTTTATCTTACTTACATATGTGTGCTTAGATTGCTTATCTGTTAAATGGCTAATTTACTAAGTAAGTTTGGCCGGGACCCACCATTGTGGACCTCGAGGGGTGGCTAACACCTTCCCCTCAAGGTAATTTCAATCCCTTACCCAATCTTCGGTAACGTAGACTGGTTTCATGAATTACTTGCATTAGGTGCCCTAACGCACCATAAATCTGTTAGGTGGCGACTCTTCACTTTCCATACCCCTCTCCCAGAAGGAAGGGAGTTGTCCCAGATGAATTTCGAAACCCGATTCTGCGAGGCAAAAAGGGGGCGCGACAGCATGGCGACTCTGCTGGGATTTAGGCTTTTACCATAACCAACTTGCTTTTTGTAAATTAGTCTTAAGCATGATTCTTTTTCTAATATGTGCACACTCTTTCCCTTTCCCTTATGTGAATTTAATTGCCCGTTTTGAGCATTTATGATTTCCTTTACTGCAGAAACTAACTTATTTCTTTGTTTTCCTTTCTTAAACGTCTTTCAATTATTAAATACCGCATTTATTATTCTCCTAATGTGCAAATACGTGACAACGTGTTATTTACTGCTGCATAAATCATGCTCAACATCATATTCTACTCGTGCATAATCAATCCTTTAGCAACGCTTGATGAGTGGTTGCGCTCTTCCAATATATCACCCTTTAAATTCGGAAACGCTTATTTGCGGTAAAACTAGTCGATCAGCGGTGCAATCAACGGTTTCGTGCCTTCCCCCCTCAAATTTATTGAGGGGGAAAGGCCCTAACTTTATTTGTTTTGCAGGAAATGAGGCACGAGGTCCCTAGGTTCGGCATGGTCTAAAATATACCACCACTTCTACTAGACTGTGGGAAGCTCTTTCCTCAAGTGACAACATGTGAAGAAGGTCCTGGGAAATTTTCCTTCTCTGTTAGACTTCCAGCCAAATTACATGTTGATAGAAGCTGCAACCATGTTCTGGGATCGTGAAAAATCAGTGTTTTGCTTCGGGATATAGAAATGACCCCGCTCCTAGAATAAATCGGGGGATTTGCTGAGCTACCTTGGGACAGCTCTGGGTTATTAGTACCCGAAAATCGCACTGGTAGGGAATTTCTAAAAATGATGGGTCTGAAAAAGAACGCCGATTTGGAGTGCTTAAAGAAATCTTATATACCATTTGACAACTTCTATGAGAGATACGGTCATAGCAAGTCCTACCGTATTTTCCATGATGATTTTTCCATCACTTCCTTGGGACATATTCATCGCAGAGTTTTCGTGTTCATTGTTTGCTTCTTGGGTATGACAGTGTTCCCAACAAAAAGGGAAATAATTCACACTAGATTGGCTATGGTCACCAAGACTGAATGGAAGGAATCGAGGGACAGACACCATAGTCCCTATGATTATAGGTGATATCTACCGGGCCTTGGACCACTGCCAGAAAGGGTCCAAATATTTCGAGGGTTGAAATTTGATGCTGCAGTTGTGGTTAATGGAGCATCTCCAAAAAGGTCAATATCGCCAGGAGTTTCCAAAAAGGGCGTGGAATGACCATATTGCCTTCCATCACCCTAAACGGATGACTTATATTCCGGACAGGTTTGCTCAACCAGAGAGTGCTAAGGAATGGGCGGGGTTCTTCGACAATTTGATTGAGAATCAAGTTCAGTGGATGTTTAAGTGGTTCCCTATTAACGAATTCATCATCAGGTCAAGGGACGCTCCTCACTTGGTGTTGATCGGGTTAAGGGGAATATACCCTTATGTTCCTATCAGGGTTATGAGGCAGGCAAGCAAGAAGCATATAATACCACGGGTCGCAAAGATAAGTCATTTCTGGGTAGATTTTCAGTATGACGACATCCCTTATAAGTGTCAAGCTCAACATATGTGGCACTCAAAGATTATTGTGGAAAAAGACACCATCGAGCCAGACATGTATCACGCGGGATACACACCCTTTTACCCTGCATGGTTGGAGGATAACTTAGCTGGGAAAGTTGAGCCAGGGATCGGTCGGGGAAACAGGGTCATAGATGAAGATGCAGAAACCCAAGTAAAGTACGACAAGTTGCGTAAGAGGATCCATGACTCCGAGGCCGAACATCAGGAGATACAAGAGACTAATCAGGGAATGGAGGGAAATGGCTATCACCTCCAATGAAAGGGTAGAATATCTGGAACAGATATTGATGGAGCTAGAAGGAAAGACAAGAAAGAGGGTCGTTGACTGCCAGAATGCTGAAGGAAGCGAGGGAGGACATTTGGCAAGAGTATACCTGTTATTTGGCATGCGCAAACTAGGATACCTGATTGATGGAGACAGAAAGATCAAGCTTGGGGAAGGTCCTTCTGGGACCAAGTAGATTAGATTTACCTGTCTTTCCTAAATGTAATAAGGCCAAATGCCAGTAGTGACCTATCTTTTATTATTTTAGTGTCGTGTTGGATTCATCTATTTTTATATTAATGAAATGAGGCAATTATTGGCATCTAAATTCTCCAAAACAATTTGTCGCTAGGCCTACCTCGGGCACAATGAGGCTCCCAAAATAAGACGCAAATTTTCATTCTGCAATATGTGTTTAAATACCGCAAATACTCTTTTTAGAACTCTTACTGACTTGGCTACCTTTTGTTTTTCTTTATTTCTTTTGATTATTCCCATTCCCCAAAGGTTGGTTACTGGCATCATCATCTTATCATACTAGATCCAGGGCCCCTCCACTTCTCCTCCTCCTAGTCTACCAAAAGGCAAAGGGAAAGCAAAGATGGATGATTTGAACGACACCAGAAAAGACAACAACATAGATGTTGAACATGCATAAGCTTCTGATGGTCGAGGTACTCAGGCCCCAAATGATGTGGTATCACGACTTGAGTAGAAAATACTAGAACTCCAGGGTGAGCTCGAGCAGGTCCGGAGCTTAGCAAATCTATCCCTCACACTTAATATCCCAGATGTCAACCATTCAAACACTCAAAACCCCGCACCACCGCAAAAGACACCCAACAAACGCTCACAGAATCCTCCTGCACCTCACCATTATACAACCCCACCACAAAATCAAACTATCCCACCACATGACCAGCAAAACACCTACCATACTCTAAATAACACCCCGCCAGTCATTCCTGAACCCCAGATTTCCACCAAGGATCACCATTATACCCAAAATCCCAGTCATCAAAACAACCCTATATACGTGGAACCCCTACCTCACTCCACTCAGCCCGTATCCTATACACCAGAATCCGCTGAGAAGGACTTGCTCATTAAGAACCTGGCTGAAGAGCTCAAGAAGTTGACGAGTTGGATTCAAGGCGTCAAAGGGAGCAAAGGGATAGAAGGTTTGAACTATGAAGACCTATGCGTACAGCCCGATGTAGAACTGCCGGAGAATTACAAAACCCCCAAGTTCGAAATGTTTGACGGAACAGGTGATCCCAGGGTTCACCTGAGGACTTATTGCGACAAGCTTGTAGGGGTCGGAAAGGATGAAAGGATCCGAATGAAGCTTTTCATGTGGAGTCTTACAGGAGATGCTTCATCCTGGTACATCAGCCAGGATCCCAAGAGGTGGCCAACTGGGTGAGTATGGCATCTGACTTCATGGACAGATTCAGGTTTAACACAGAGAATGCACCGGATGTCTTCTACATTCAGAATTTAAAGAAGAAGCCCACTGAGACCTTCCGCGAGTATGCCACTCGTTGGAGGTCAGAAGCAGCCAAAGTCAGGCCCACATTGGACGAAGAACAGATGAACAAGTTCTTCGTCAGAGCACAAGATCCGCAGTACTATGAAAGATTGATGGTTATTGAAAACAACAAGTTCTCTGATATCATCAAACTCGGAGAAAGGATTGAAGAGGGCATTAAAAGCGGTATAGTGACAAACTTTGAAGCATTGCAGGCCACAAACAAAGCATTGCAGCCAAGGGGTATATCGAAGAAGAAAGATACAGGAACAATAATGGTCGCCTAAGGACCCAAAACTCCACTTGTATATCAAACCTCCCCACTTACATACCATGCACCTCCACCCACATATCAACCATCACCTCCCAGATATTCCCATCCAGCCACAGCTTATCACACATATAATTCCCAACCCTCTCACTTTTAGTCACCTCCAACCCACCCAAACTACCCACGACCTCGGCCTAACTTTGACCGTAGACCACCTAGACAATACACTGCCATTGCCGAACCCATTGACCAGCTGTATGAAAGGTTAAAGGTTGCTGGTTATGTCACTCATATCCCTGCTATGACCGTGGAAAATCCATCACAATGGGTCAACCCATACAAGACCTGTGCATATCATTCTGGCATGAAAGGGCACACCATTGACGAGTGTCGAACACTAAAGGATAAGATCCAGACCTTGATTGATAATAAGGTCATTCAGGACAAAGAAGCTACACCCAACATCAACAACCCCCTCCTAGATCATAGGGGTGAAGGTGTCAATGTGATAGAGACCGATGATGAATAGGATCCCAAGGGATCAATTGGGATTATCAAAGAGGGTGACAAACCTAAGAAACCCGCAGTCACGCTCAATCCTATTATAATATAAAAACAGTCGCTAGTGGAGGTTGAGATAGATGCATCAGTTCCATTTGAAGTTGAGATAGCACCCCCCCCCACAACTATGCATGTTCCATTCAAGGTGGAAGTAACCATGCCTTTCACAGTGACAGTGTCAACCACGCCGCCTTTCAATACTAAGGCTATACCTTGGGATTATGTGGCCGAAGTTAGAAGAAGAGGAAAGAACAAAATAGAAGAATCTGGCTCTGCGCAAGGGATGACCAGAATGGGAAGAGTCTATGCACCAGAGCATTTGGGAGAATCCAGTAAGCAGGCTTCTAACAGACCGCCCGTTATAAAACAGGCCTGGACGACCTTTGGAGGAAAGTGCAAGCAAAAGAGTATTCAGTCACAGATCATTTGAACAAGACTCCTCCTCAGATATCTATCCTGTCACTGATACAGAATTCAGAAGTGCACATGAATGCTCTCTTAAAGGTGTTAAACGAGGCATATGTACCTAACAACATCACTGGCGGAGAAATGGCCAATATGGTGGGACAAGTGCTGGAAAGTCACAAAATAACCTTCCACGAGGACGAGCTGCCACCCCAGGGTTTGAATCATAACAGGGTACTACATATTACCGTGCAATGTGAGGACAATTTCATTGCCAGAGTTCTGATAGATGGGGGATTCAGTCTCAATATTTTCCCATTGACAACACTGAAGAGGCTGGGATAAGGCCTGTATGAAATACGAGAAGGGACCATGAACGTGAAGGCATTTGACGGGTATCAGAGGGCTACCATTGGGGAATCAATCTTTGTTTACAGATGGGGCCTACATGGTTTGATGTCGAGTTTCAGGTGCTGGACATATCCGCATCCTATAATCTATTGTTGGGACGGCTATGGATACACACCACTGGGGATGTGGCATCAAATTTGCATCAGGCAGTGAAGTTCGAATGCAACCATCAAGAGGTGATTATCCATGGAGATGGGAGCAACCCCATTTACAACTGTCAGACTATCCCGGTGGTTGAGAATAGAAGAAGGCTCGGGGGAGAAACTTATCATCACATCGAGCGGGTCAATGCAATTGAGAAAGATAAGTGGTGGAGAAGTAATATAGAAAGTATACTAGCGTGGAGAGGATATGAACCCTGCAAGGGTCTTGGCAAAAACCTTCAAGGTATCTCCAAGCCAATACATTTGAAATGTCATGGTACAACCTTTGGGCTAGGGTATCAGTACACCTGGCGAGAATACAATGATGGGTCACCACCGTGGAGTGGTCCGTACTATCCACTTGAGCAGCCTGTACCACACCTAGGTCAGACTTTCCAGAAGACCGACATCATATGGGGATCAGAGGAGGAAGAAGCATTGGCCGCCTTGAGAAACTTGTTCCTAGAGGATGATGACATGGACTGTTGTGTAATTGTCGAGGAGGAGGAAGAGGAAGACCCTATCATCCGAGCTGTGGAGAAAGGATCATTCCTCAAGAATTGGACTATCAGACCATCTAGGGCCCGACGAGTCCCGGGGTAGCAAGGCTGAACAACACTGTTTATTTTGTTGTTTTCTAAGAAAATGATTTCCCTTTTTACATTTGTCTTAAAAAAAAACTCCAGCGTTCCAAAAACGTTGTTTAAGTTATTGAAAATCGCTTTTATGTTTCAATGGATCGATATTTATTATTACTATTTTCTCTCATATCTTTATCTATACAGCATTACTATTTCTTGTCTTGATGAACCAACAACTGTGACATGTAATGAGGCAACACAACAAAAGGATAATGATTCATAAGAAGAGGATTTCATACCCGAGGAAATCGTCAGGGAAGTAGAGGATTTTGAGAACAAACCCAAGTCCAACCTGGACGAAGCTGAGATAATCAACTTAGGAGATTCTGAAACTGTCAAGGAGATCTGCATCAACATTCACTTATCACCATCAGAAAAAGAAGAGTACACACGGTTCCTGAAAGAGTATGAGGATATCTTTGCATGGTCATACGATGATATGACCGGGTTAAGTACATCTATTGTGGCTCACAAGTTTCCCAAAAACCCAATGTGTCCACCAGTAAAGCAGAAACTCAGGAAATTCAAGCCTGATATGAGTCTGAAAATCAAAGAGGAGGTCACCATGCAAATCAAGGCCAAGTTCCTCAGGGTGGTTGAATACCCAACTTGGTTAGCCAATATCGTGTCAGTTCCAAAGAAATATGAGAAAGTCAGAGTTTGTGTTGATTATCGGGATCTAAACAGAGCAAGTCCCAAGGATGATTTCCCGCTACCAAACATACACATTCTGATCGACAATTGCGCCAAGAATGAACTCTAGTCCTTTGTAGATTGCGTCACCGGTTATCAACAAATTTGGATGGACGAAGAAGACGCAGAGAAAATAGCCTTCATTACACCATGGGGGTGTACTGTTACAAGATGATGCCATTCGGTCTAAAGAATGCCGGGGCCACCTACATGAGGGCTATGACTACCATTTGTCATGACATGATACATAAGGAGATCGAGGTGTGGACGATGTCATCATCAAATCAAAGAAAGCCACAGATCATATAGCAGATTTGAGGAAGTTCTTCGACAGACTGCAGAAGTACAACCTGAAATTAAACCCTGCAAAGTGTGCAATCGGGGTACCTGCCGGAAAGTTACTTGGGTTCATTGTCAGCTACCGAGGGATAGAATTGGATCCATCAAAATTCAAATCCATACAGGAGCTGCCACTGTCGAAGAGTAAGAAAGATGTAATGAGTTTTGTAGGACGACTAAACTACATCAGCCGATTCATAGCCCAGTCCACAGTCATATGTGAGCCAATTTTCAAGATGTTGAAGAAAGACGCTGCAACTAGTTGGACCGAGGATTGTCAAAGGGCTTTCGACAAGATCAAGGAGTACCTATCAACACCACCAGTTTTGGTCCCGCTAGAACTAGGCAGACCTTTGCTACTCTACCTCACTGTGTTAGATGGAGCCTTCGTCTGCGTTCTGGGACATCACGACGAGATAGGGAGAAAAGAACAAGCTATCTATTACCTGAGTAAGAAATTCACTCCATATGAAGTGCGATACTCTCTATTGGAACGTACCTGTTGCGCCTTGACCTGGATAGCTCAAAAGCTGAGGCATTACTTCTGTGCTTACACAACGTACCTCATATCAAGGATGGATCCCCTGAAATATATCTTTCAAAAACCTATGCCCACTGGCAAGCTGGCTAAGTGGCAAATCCTGTTGAGTGAGTTCGACATTATTTATGTAACTCAGAAAGCAGTCAAAGGACAGGCACAAGCAGATCATCTTGCTGAAAAATCTGTGGAAGGAGAATACGAACCCCTGAATACGTATTTTCCCGATGAAGAAGTGCTATTCATAGGGGAGAATATTGTTGAATCCTACGACGGTTGGAGGATGTTCTTTGACGGAGCGGCAAATTTCAAAGGAGTCGATATTGGAGGTGTCTTGGTATTGGAAACTGGCCAACATTATCTGGTATCTACTACACTCAGATTTCCCTGCACCAACAACATGGTAGATTATGAATCTTTCATCCTAGGACTCAACATGTCCATCAACATAAATATTCAGGAGTTGTTGGTAATCGGCGATTCAGATTTTCTTGTGCACCAGGTACAAGGAGAATGGGCCACCAAGAATTCCAAGATACTTCCATATTTGTACCATGTGCATGAATTGAGAAAGAGGTTCACGAAGATAGAGTTTTGGCATGTTCCCAGTGTTCAGAACGAGTTTGCCGATGTATTGGCCACTTTGTCATCAATGATACAGCATCCAAACAAGAACTTCATTGATACTATCCCAGTAAGGATTTATTGTCAGCCGGCATATTGTGCTCATGTGGAAGAAGAAACAGATGGGAAGCCTTGGTTCCACGACATCAAAAGGTATCTGACAAAAGGGGAATACCGGAGCATGCATACCAAACTCAGAAACACACGCTTCAGAGATTATCCAAAGATTTCTTCCACAACGGAGGAACCCTATATAGAAGAACTCCTGATTTGGGATTGTAGAGGTGCGTCGATGCGAAAGAAGCTTCTAAGTTTCTAGAAGAGATACATACCGGAACCTGCAGCCCGCATATGAATGGTTTTGTCTTTGCCAAGAAGATACTCAGGGTCGGTCATTTCTGGATGACCATGGAGACATATGCATCTGGTATGTCCAAAAATGCTACCAATGTCAAGTACATGCAGCTATGATAAAAGTGCCGCCAAATGAGCTCAATGCAACAAGCTCATCTTGGCCATTCGCCGCCTGGGGAATGGATGTCATTGGTCCAATCGAGCCCACTGCCTAAAATGGGCATCGGTTCATCTTGGTAGCTATTGATTACTAATGGGTTGAAGCAGCATCTTACAAGGCAGTGACAAAGAAAGTTGTGGCAGATTTTGTCCGCGGCCGAATTGTTTGCAGATTCGAAGACCATCATCGCTGACAATGCCGCCAATCTAAACAGCGATCTGATGAAATCCATGTGTGAGACCTTCAAAATCAAGCACAAGAATTCCACAGCCTATAGACCTCAGATGAATGGAGTTGTAGAAGCTGCCAACAAGAATATAAAGAAGATACTGAGAAAGATAGTAGAAAATCACAAACAACGGCACGAGAAGCTACCATTTTCTTTACTGGGATACTGTACCACAGTCCGCACATCAACCGAGGAAACTCCCTACTTACTGGTTTACAGTACTGAAGTTGTTATTCCTGCCGAAGTGGAGACTCCTTCTTTGAGGATCATACAGGAAGCTGAGCTCAGCGATGCAGAATGGATAAGGAACCGTTATGAGCAGCTAGCCCTCATAGACGGAAAGAGGATGAACGCAGTATGTCACAGCTAGATTTATCATAACAGAATGTCCAGAGCTTTCAACAAAAGGGTCAAGCCAAGACAGTTCACACCGGGGCAGCTGGTGTTGAAGAAGATCTTCCCGTATCAAGATGAAGCCAAAGGGAAATTCTCTCCTAACTGCCAAGGTCCTTACATAGTTCACAGAGTATTGATGGGAGGAGTCCTCATACTCATGATCACGCCCAACTCTAGTCATAAAAAGGATAAGCGGTCGCTGCAAATATAATCCGGTCTAAAAGTCCAGAGTCGAATCCCATAGAGAATTAAGGTTTCTCTATAATTGTTCAATATTGTTAAGAAATACAAGTCCAAACAATTTCCTAATTATAGAGATTGTACTATTTATTTCTAACTAACTAACTAACAACTATTATAAATATCAGTGAAATTATCAATAACAAGGATGAAATTTGGGACAGAACTAAGCAGGTCTAGAGTTATGATTTTCCCAAATGTTGGAATCCTTCCCGCTATATTCACTACAATTTCGCCTATGTATTCTATACTGATATTGAGCACTTTAGGTGCCGTAATTCTCTATTGAGCAACTACAACAATTTACTAGACATATTCTCTCGAACTACACTAGTGGCTTTATCTAACCGCTCATTATGACCACGTCAAGGCTTTATTATTTCTAAACCTACCTTTAAATACATTGTATTGATTTCTCACATACGTTAGGACTGACGTTGTTCAACAACCACCTAAATATTTATCCTTTCTCAAGAAAAACATAATAAATAGGCACAGGCAATCGATGGCCATTCAATCAACAACAATAATCACGTAGTTGAACAAGTAGAGAAATCCAACGGCTCAATTATATAAAAACATAACAAGAATTTATCCTACAAAAGGTTCCATCAAAACCCTAGATAACAAATTAGCTATTCATAATAGTATGTAAAACTACAATACTAAAAGTCATAACACAATGAAAAATAAGAAGAGGAAGGAAAAACTCGTAGAAGAATTCCCCGCCTTGCTCCTATTGTGTCTCTGCCTCCTTAGGTCGAATCTATGTCAAAAATCTGTCCAATCTCCACAAAATACCGTTTTTTCATGTATATATACCAAGTAGGGCCGGGCCCAAACAACTATACCTTATCTTACACGAAAAAGGATAATTTTCTAGGTCTGGACGACCGCGGTCCGGGTCAACCGCGGTCCGTGCGCGGTCATTTACCAACATTCTGTCTAAGTCCGCGTCATGTCCGCGGTCGCGGTTTCGACCGCGCTTTTTACCCTATTCCATTGGAATTTGGAAAAATGTAAAACATGAAAGTTGTATTTCTTTGAGTTATCTTTCCAACCATATATTATATAGCCCAAATGGAGTTCGGAGAAAAACATTATGTCCATTTTACTGGACAGTGTGCAATATGCCTACTCGAGTCTTCGTTTGTTCTTAACTATCAAATTTGACCCCTGAACACGATCCTGGCTTAATACTTTGGGCTTTAAATCATACCTCAAAGCTCCAAATCACTTGAATTCATTCTATAACATCTATATAACTCGGAATCACTCCTACAAGGCATAAAACACACAATTAGTGCAAAACACTAGAGATTAAAGCTCAAACTCAATTAAAGTGCAGTAAACTAGAGTGTAATAAGCGACTAAAATACGTAATTATAGCCTATCATCAACACCTCACACTTAAACCATTTCTCGTCCTCGAACAATCAAACTACACTTTATATAGACACGACCTTTTTTAAACAATTCTCCAAACTCATTACACCAAGAATATTTAAAATAGACTAAGCACAAAAGCGTAACATCTTCACCGCAAGATTTGACTTACAAGTACCACGCATTATTCACAACTTAATCACTTACTCTAACATAGAGGTCACTGACATTACCTTTCCTTCCTGAATCAAGTGCCCTCACACAACAAAAGAGAGTAGTTCCACACAATAAAATTTAAGAACACTTAGGAACTCAAGATAGAACGAATTTACTCACTCTCAGAAATATCATTCATATGCCACAAAAAATGCACCATAGGCTTGCACGTAGTGTACTACTATACTAATCGAGCTTATTTAGTCTAGGATCAAGTAGGACTTTATTTGGTTGTAATGTAGGTTGCAGGACGGGTAGGATACATTTAGATATAAGAGTGACTACACCTCCCTAAGCACTTTAATACATATACTTTAACATTCAAACCCCATACTTATGTCAAACCAAACTCCACCTTCACATCAATGTATATTACCCCATACTTCTTTAAGCACAATTACATCAAGAGCCACCACTTATCAAGGATATTTCTTTTTTCACAACAATACAACTTTTTTTTTTCTTTTTTTTTTTTTAAGTGGCTCTTACTTTTTCAAAACAGTGCACCTTTCTCCTTATTTCATTAGTTCCACTCAAAACCCAAACCAACCACCCCACACTTTAACTTTTACATAAATCATCACAATTCAATTGCTCGTGAGAGGTTAATAGGTTCAAATAGATGGTTAATTCAAACAAATGGGTAAGGCTTGTAATGTGGTTGCCAAAAAATTAGGATTACAGGATCAAAAGGGTTAACTACGATACATAACAATTAGGCGAGTAAAATATACATATTTGGCTCAACAAAGAAACGCCTATATCACTTCCAAGACTGAACAAAACTGCTATTTCGCTTTGCAAACACACGGGGTAAGTTCTAGGCATCAAATGCAATGCACAGAATAACACACAAACCTCACACACACATGGCACATAACTCACTCAGGATTGGATTCATCAAGACACTCTAGTCAAAGCAGTTAAGCAAATTTAAAATCATACAATTTAAGGTACTTATACAAGAGTCAAAAACTGAGCATAAGCGTCACAACCAAAGTACTCACTATTCTCAAGGCATAACAAAGTTAAGAGATATTGCTTCATTTCAAAACACAACACAATGGCTCCTATTCCTAAAATAAAAATAAAACTAACTACACCCGGTTCAAACAAAACCCTTGGAAAAGAACCGGGGCACAAAGAAAAATCAAGGGGGAATTGCTACACTACCTAACAAAAGAAAATCTTTTTGTTTTTTTTCTTTAGACTTGAATCCCTCAAGAAAATTGACTAATAGATCCATGTCGGGAAAAGTCCAATCTTTTCTAAAAAAAAATTATTCAATTAAAATAACACAACTAAAATAGCATAGAAAGTCACTCAGACAATCTCTCCTCACCCCACACTTAAATTTGTGCATTGTCCCCAATGCACACCCATACATACAAGATGGTAAAGAAAAACTCTCTGGTAGGCCAAAGTCCGAAGTACTAGCATCTCGTGGGGTATTCAAACTTCTCCCAGGCAGTTCCTTCGTGCGGGTACCTCACACTTAGTTCCAACTAATGGTTTGTTGTTGCATCCTTCCAATGGTTTTGCGTTCCATGCTCCTAAAAAATTAAAAATCGACACTACAAAAGTAATACAATTAGAAAAAAACAAAAATAAAATAAAATAAAGTAGTAAAGCTGGGTTGCCTCCCAACATTTAACGTCGCGGCACGACGTGAATCACTTTTGGCCTCCACCTTGAGCTCATGAATTCAACCCCAAGTTTTGATTCAAGCTTATGATTATGCTCCTGGGGTGGTGGAACGAATCTAACTGGCCCAGGGAAACTATGTAGTATTCTGCACTTCTTGCCCTTTATATGAGGTGTGTAATTCCGACTTTCTGGCAAGAAGAATTCCAGAATATAGGCACCTTGTTCCTCATTCCTTAACTCCTCAATCGGCTCGGATGACTCTATTTCTATATCATCATCCAAACACAAAGTGGAAAAGTGCTTGGAGTGTGGACCAATGCGCTCAACTACATGAACATCGGGACTGTCTACTTCCTCAACACCCATGACACTAGAGTCAGCTAAATATGTATCATCAATGACCTTGGTTGACTCCAGTATCTCTTCTACAACATTGACATCCTCAAAATCTAGTTCGATTGATTGTTGAAGTTCTACTCTGACCTCGTCCCTTAGAACCTCAAGTTTTGCATCTAATACAAGCTTCTTTTGGCTACTATCCACAATATCAGCTGGTTGAGCATTAAATGCTTCAACTATTTGACGCACTTGTGCCTCCAGGTTGCGAATAGTAGCATCTTGCCTTTGTATGTGCAATTGTTTCTCATTATCTTGGTCCACAAGGCACCTTAGAATATCCTTTATCTCTTTCAGGTCATCATCCCTGGGTTCTTTGTTCCTATTAACTTCACAAGAAAAAAAAGAACCATCAAAGTAAGGGGTTGGGGGAAGATAACAAATATAAGCACAACCATAAAAATGACCATCTTGACCACCACACATATCACATACATTCCACACATAAGATTGAGTTGCTGCACATAACTCGCTCTCGGGAATATTTTGATAATTTTCCCATGGGTGGTTTCCGCTACAATATGCATAAGGAGGACCAAAGGTAAAATTACCAACATCAAAACTCTCATAATTCCAAGATTCCATGCATCTCAGATCAAAAATAAAAAAATTAAAAATAAATAAACAATCAAATACAAGAAAACAAAAATAAAAGTTCAAACTTGCAACCTAGAAATATGTACACCTACAGCTACACCGTTAGTTCCCCGGCAACGGCGCCAAAATTTGATCACGCCCAACTCTAGTCCTAAAAAGGATAAGCGGTCGCTGCAAATATAATCCGGTCTAAAAGTCTGGAGTCGAATCCCACAGAGAAATAAGGTTTCGCTGTTCAGTATTGCTAAGAAACACAAGTCCAAAAAATTTTCTAATTATAGAGATTATAATATTTATTTCTAACTAATTAACTATCAACTATTATAAAGCAGTAAAATTATCAACTAAGAAGGATGAAATTTGGGATAAGGAGGTCTAGAGTTATGATTTTCCCAAATGTTGGAATCTTTCCCGCCATGTTAACTACAATTTCGCCTATGTATTCTCTACTGATCTTGAGCACTTTAGGTGCCGTAATTCTCTCTCGATAAACTACAACAATTTACTAGACATATTCTCTCGAACTACGCTAGTTGGCTTTATCTAACCACTCATTATGACCACGTCAATGCTTTGTTATTTCTAAACCTACTTTTAAACACGTTGTATTAATTTCTCACATACGTTCGGAGTGACATTGTTCAACAACCATCTAAATATGTATCCTTTCTCAAGAAACACATAATAAATAGGCACAGGCAATCGATGGCCATTCAATCAACAACAATAAACACGTAGTTGAACAAGTAGAGAAATCCAACGGCTCAATTATATAAAAACATAGCAAGAATTTATCCTACAAAAGGTTCCATCAAAACCCTAGATAACAAATTAGCTATTCGTAATAGTATATAAAACTACAATACTAAAAGTCATAACCACACTTTAAAATAGGAAGATGAAGGAAAAACTCGTAGAAGAATTCCCCGCCTTGCTCATATTGTGTCTCTGCCTCCTTAGGTCGAATCTGTGTCAAAAATTTGTACAATCTCCTCAAAATACCGTTTTTCCATGTATACAAATTAGGGTCGGGCCCGAACAATTATACCTTCTCTTACGCGAAAAATGATGATTTTCCAGGTCTAGACGACCGCGGTCGCGGTCAACCGCGGTCGGGGCGCGGTCATTTACCAACATTCTGTCTCAGTTCGCGTTAGGTCCGCGATCACAGTTTCGATCGCGTTTCTCACACTGTTCCGTTTGGAATTTGAAAAAACGTAAAATATGAAAGTTGTATACCTTTGAGTTATCTTTCCAACCAAATATTATATATCCCAAATGGAGTTTGGATTAAAAGGTTATGTCCAATTTACTAGATAGTGCGCAATATGCCTACTCGAGTCTTCGTTTGTTCTTAACTATCAAATTTTACCCCTGAACATGATCCCGGCTTAATTCCTTGGGCTTTAACTCAGACTTCAAAGCTTTAAATCACTTGAATTCATTCTATAACATCTATATAGCTCGTAATCACTCGCATAAAACACATAATTAGTGCAAAACACTAGCGATTAAAGCTCAAACTCAATTAAAGTACAGTAAACTAGAGTGTAATAAGAGACTAAAATACATAATTATAGCCTATCATCAACTCGCTGAAATGGACGGAGAAGTCCTGCCAAAACCAATCAATTCAGATGCAGTCAAATGATACTATGTGTAATTGTTTATGTTTCCGCAAATGATGTAAATTGAACTACGCTCGACCTGATTCCCGTTTAAGAGGGGATACGTAGGAAGCCCTGTGGGTTCGGTCACAATTCAATAAAAAATTTATTTTTCCCACCATCAAAAACTGGGGAAGAATTTTGAGGAGGACACTCAAAATTCTATGGCAGGAGAAGTCACAATGTCTCGGAACGTGTCACAGTCACTGGTTCATCCAACCAATTTTCTAAAAAACATATTTTTTACTATGACTTTGAAAACTACGCATGCTTGCTTTTGAAATAACTCTGTTTAGCAAACGCTACCCCCAATGATTTGAACAGGATCTTCAGACCGAGCAAAGCAAGTCAAGCAAGCCGATGGAGGCACGAACCGACCTCCCCTTTTACAGAACTCACGATTTTTTTTTGAATGCAGGAACAAGGAATATGCACGCCTTGAAATCACAACCTTCATAACAACAGCGATACTGAATTCACTTCAAGCTAAGAAATACTCTGCTATCACCTACTACTTGTTCTCTTTGCATGGGATTTAGCTCCGTCTCAATCTTGCATGAGGCTAAGCCCTACCTCCATATTTTCATAAGGCTAAACTATGCCTTCACCTGCCTGAGACTAAGCCCTATCCCGAATCTTGCATGAGGCTAAGCTCAGTCTCTATCTGCATGAGGCTAAGCCCTGCCTCAATATTTGCATAAGGCTAAGCTCTTCCTTTACCTGCATGGGACTAAGCCCTATACCGAATCTTGCATGAGACTAAGCTATGTCTCCATCTGCATCAGGCTAAGCCCTGCCTCATATTTGCATAAGGCTAAGCTCTGCCTTCACCTGCATGGGACTAAGCCCTGTCCCGAATCTTGCATGATACTAAGCTCTGTATCCATCTGCATGAGTCTAAGACCTGCCTCCATACTTGCATAAGGCTAAGCTCTGCCTTCACTTGCATGGGACTAAGCCCTGTCCCAAATCTTGCATGAGACTAAGCTCTGTCTCTATCTACATGAGGCTAAGCCCTGCCTCCATATTTGCATAAGGCTAAGATCTACCTTCACCTGCATGGGACTGATCCATGTCCCGAATCTTGCATGAGACTAAGCTCTGTCTCCATCTGCATGAGACTAAGCCCTACCTCCATATTTTCATAAGGCTAAGCTCTGCCTTCACTTGTATGGGACTAAGCCCTGTCCCGAATTTTGATTGAGACTAAGCTCTGTCTCCATCTGCATGAGGCTAAGCCCTGCCTCCATACTTGCATAAGGCTAAGCTTTGCCTTCACTTGCATATGACTAAACCCTGTCACGAATCTTGCATGAGACTAAGCTCTGTCTCCATCAGCATAAGGCTAAGCCATGCCTCCGTACTTGCATAGGCTAAGCTCTGCCTTCACTTGCATGGGACTAAGCCCTGTCCCGGATCTTGCATGAGACTAAGCTCTGTCTCCATCTGCATGAGGCTAAGCCCTGCCTCCATACTTGCATAAGGCTAAGCTCTGCCTTCACTTTGATGGGACTAAGCCATGTCCCGAATCTTGCATGAGACTAAGCTCTGTCTCCCGGTACTATCCATTTGCTCTTCTTTCGGGCTAAGCTCTGCCCTCAACCTTACAAGACTGAGCCTTGTCTTGTTGCCCTTAACATCATGTTATCGCATCTCATGGGCTGTGTGAGCATGTGATTTTACTTATCATATAATCCTACAAAAATCTCAATAAAATAATTGGTTTTATGGGTTTTTGTTAAATTTTAAATACTATTTATGAATTTATTTTTTACATTACGCAGCCGTGATTTGTCTTTTAAACATGTGAATAATTTAATTAGGTGCATAACTCTTAATTATTATTTAAATAATAGCGAAATATAAGTTACCTGATATAAAATAGGTTAATGTTTAACTTTTGGTTTAATCACTTTTTCCTTTAACAAAATTATGAAATTAAACTAGGAGTAAATTAAATCGTATGATTTTTAATTAGTTGAATAAATACTAGGATTAGAACTAATTATTACATGTTTAGTCTTAATTCAGGATAATTTAATTTCTAGGATGAATTAAATAGACCTGGGCCAAAATTGCCCAGGCCCAAGCCATTTTCGCTCAACCCAGCCCAATCCTTACACCCGGCCTGCCCTAGCCCCTGATCCCAAAACGACCCCGTTTAGATTATGACCAATCCCAGCCGTTGATCTCTTTTGATCTAACGGCTGGGAACTCCCTAATTTCCCAACATATAAATGTCTGAAGCTCCCCCCACCCCCCAGTTCACTTCGAAGCCTTACACCCCCCTTTCCCCACCGTCTCTCACCTCTTTCTAGAGACCAGCCTTCCTCCGCCTTGCTCCGCCGGCCAGAAATCACCTACCGGCGGCGGAGCTCAACCAAATAACAACAAATATTCACCAGACAATCGTCTCTTTCCCCTAAACCCCGTCTTACCATTACTTTCACCAAAGACCTCACCAAGAAAGAGTATTTTCAGATCTAAAAAGCTCAAAACCCTAAAAACTCGTCCCTGCTGATTTAGAGAATCTCGTTGGATCAGACTTACGTGAGTCACTTGATCTTCACAAGAGCAAGTGATTCACGTGGTTCGATTCAGTTTGAAGCCACCGGAATCCGGCCAAAGCTGTTATAGTCGACTGGTACCCCTCTCATTCGTCTCCTTTAATTACTTCTGCATTAAAACAAGTCACCTAGGTTAGTATTAAATTTTTTAATTACTGTTTCTTTTGTTGGATTAATTGTTTAGGATTCATAGGTTTTCTGTTTATTTCCTTCCTAAATGGTGTTTCAAATTTAGTTACAGGCTGTTTGTTTAACTAACTTAGTTTTAGGTTTTCAGATTTTTCTTTTTCTTCCCCTAAGCTAAATCATTGAGTTATCTACATATGTTAATTAATGGATTTTCATCATAGATAATCATGATTGATTAGCTGTTTAATCGAATCCTTAGGTCGATGAGTGCATGTGTTAATTGCTGTTGTGAGTATTATTTTTTTTTTCGTCTGTTTCTTCTTGTAAAAAATAGTATAACGGCCATTATGTGTATTAATCACCAATGATTCGCTCATGTGTTGCTTAAGGATGGTTTAAAATAATAATTTTAAGTTAGCCCCTGATTTTGTTGCCTAAGCTCATGATTATTAGTCACAATTAGGTACTAATTTTCAGTTAATTATAGATTAACCTAGTTTCGACTCTTAGGTTAGATTGGCACATTTAATTATCCTAAACAAACTGCCTCCTAGTCGCAAAACAACCTAGATTAATTTCTGGCCTAGTTAACTCCTCATGAGCCATTAGGTGGTTATATGTGAGTCAATTAGAATCTTGATTCAATCAATGGAAAGTTAATTATGCTTAACTACTTAAGCTTAAGTTAGCAACTAAGATAAGTCATAGTGTAGGTTATTAACTAAGACTAATGACTCAACCTCTCGAATCACTTGAATCAATCTAATTCCTAACTTAGACAAATAATTAAGCTAATTACATGTTAAGCCAAGAGTTAGTCCAAATTCAACTTCATTAGTGGTTAACTATTGAGTTAATCACTCAATTAGGATAAAAATCAGTCAACATTTAATAAGCTAATAACCTAATCCTTAATTACTAAAAGAGTAATTTTAAGGACACTAAGGGGTGATGTAGGAATTACAATTGAAGAATCTTGGGTGTAACAACCCAAGAAACTTCTAGAATTAAGAAAATATCATAAAATCAGATTTTTAGGGGGTAAACAGTAACTCTAAAAGAGGATAAGGGTTGTAATGGATAGGAATGTTCTAGAAGGGTGTACAGCTGTCCAAAAGGATAAGGTTAGACAGCTGTACATGTACTATTTCAGCCTAATAGGATAAGGAATATCCTCTAAATATGCTACCCTAAATTTCCCTATATATAGACTAGGATATTCAGAAGCAAGAGGACCCCTTTTTTTGGACCTAAAAACTGATTTTACGCAATATAAACACACATTACCACACATTCCCCACAGATTTTAAGAGATATTTCTCATAGAAATTTCACACACCCACGCTGAAAATACTGTTTTTTTAGAATCTGAAAAACAAAGAAGACACTGAAAAACACAAAAAAAAAATGGATGCAAAATCTGATGAAACTGATTCTGGTCTAGTTTTGGGTAATTTGAAGAACTGGTTTAGCTGTTGAATTTTTTCTGAAAATATTCGTCTGAGGTTGTGATCTTGTGCCAAAATCCGGGTCTTTCTTTGCTGATTTTTCTGGGTTTTCTCTTGGGTTTGTTGTTGTTCTTGTTACTGTATTAAGCTTCAAATAGCTTTGGTTTTCTTGACCTTTATTTGGTCAAATTTTCCTTGTTGTTCTACATTTTAAGGTATGTAACTTTTACCCTGTATTAAATAGAATTTCTGTCTGAAATCCTGCTTAAATATCAGTGTTTGTATGGGTTTTACTATGAATTTCAGCTTCTATGTGTTGAGATGTTTATACATACCTAAATTTCAGATTTAGTGGCATGCTGATTCACCTTTGTTGGATTTAAATGACGCATATGCTTACTTGCATTTTGGCTTCAGTTTTTATGCTATGTGTTTTAATGGTCCTAATCTTGTAAGAATGTGAAATTACATGAAATAGCATTATAGAGGTGAATCTGACCACTAGTTAGGTCAGATTCACTCTAAAAATGCAAATCTTTGGTTCTATTTGAGAGTGCAGGTGTTCTGTTTGGTTTTGGCTGAGAAAGAGTATATGTTGGTTGAGTAGATCTGAAGCAGCAATAGATTAGGACCATTACTGTCATTTAGGATGCTGTATATTTTTAAGAAAACTGGTATTTTGCAGTTGAACATTAATATATCTATTATTTTCAGAACTGTTGCAAACAAAAACTGGACTGTTAGTATGTTGTATTTCGTTA
>ML425461.1:0-31569 GCA_005239525.1 Nicotiana knightiana
TGTAGGAGACTTCTATTTCAACCGGGAAACACTTAACTCGTCAAAACTCGGACTTGGGCGAAACTGGGGACCCCGGGCGTTTGGGCTCTAACGCACCCCTAAAGCCAGGGCAGGCCTGGCGTTAGGGCCCTAACGCCCCCCTAACGCCAGGGTGTACCAGGCCTTATGGGGCAAACGCCCCCCTAACGCCAGGGGGTGTCAGGCTTTAGGGGGCAAACGCCCCGCTATCGCCCGGGCGTCTCCTTTTGCGTATTTTCGACTTATTTGCATCCCTTTAGCTCCGTTTCCATCTCCAATTCACCTACACATAAAATAAACTCCATTAAGCACATAACAAGTGTATTTTTATCATTAAAGCACCTCAAATGTAAGGTATATCACATGCTAGACTATGCAATTTAGTATCGCATCGAATAACAGCATCCCCAGAAAATCGACGATGAACACAAAAACCCGGCGATGAGTCCAAACCAGAGAAGTGATGGAAAACTCATCATGATAGAAATGGTAAGACGTGTTGTGCCCATAACGCTCGTAAAGGAAGTTGAAAGTTATATAAGACTTCTTCAAGCAAACTAGCTCATCATTCTTTCTAAAACCCATCATTTTCAGAAAGCCTCGAGAAGTGCGGTTTTCTGGTACCAACAGACCAGGGCTATCCCAAGGAAGCTCAACAAAGCCTCCTATTTCCTCAAGAAGGGGAGTCATCTCTATATTGTCGAAACGGAAAACAGCCCTCTTTTCATCCCAGAACATAGTAACAACCTCAATCAAGGCATTGTTTGGTTGAATGTCCAGTAAAGAAGGTAAATTTCCAAGAACTCTTCTCACATGGTTTTTGTCGCTTGACAAGAGATTTTCCCACCAGTCTAGCAGCAAAGGTGGGATGCTTCAAACCATGCCGAATCTGGGGACTTCGTGCCTTATTTCTGCAAAACAGATAAAGTTAGCCCTTTCCCCCTCCGAATTTGACCATTTACACATTAATGATTAGCATATAAGCACATTTTCTCCAAATAATGCACATATCATGATTGTTCCCTTTGGAATTATGGAAACCCCGAGGGGCTTTGGACAAGTCTTCCCTTAGAGAGTTATTACGCGGACAACATTCTAACCCATTCTAGGTTTGGACATGATGCATGCACATTTAACATCAGAGTAGGGTTTCTAAAAGAGTCTAAACCAGTACCCTCAAGTGGAAAACTTGAGAGGGAAAGGCGCGGAACCATCGTTTGCACCGCTGATCGACTAGTTTTGCCGCAAATAAGCCTTTCCAAATTTAAAAAGGGTAATATAAGAAGAGTTCGGACACTCATCAAGTGTCGCTATGTTATTAATTACGCACGAGTGGAATATGATGTAGAGCATGCTTTATGAAAATATAAAATAACACGTTGTCATGTATTTTGCATGATAAAAGAGATAAATGCAGTATTTAATAAATGTAAAGACGGAAAAGAAAGAAAAATAGGAAAGAAGTTAGTTCATATAATATAGAAAATTGTAATAAAGCAATAAAGGGGTAAGGATTAGAAAGTCATGATATAACAAAATTTAAAAAGTTGGAGCCAGTAGAATGCATATTGTAACCAGATCAAGTGAAGAGTTGCATGTAAGTTCATATAAAAGGTGAAAAAGGGAAGGGGGTGTGCATGTAGCAATAAAAGGGAGAATGGGAGCGGGATGTTCAAGTATCAGCAAAATAATAAAGACACGCTTATCTAGAGAAACTAATTCATATAGACCAAGTTCGCAATGGTAAGAGCCTAAAGATATCCCCAGCAGAGTAGGCATACTTTCGCGCCCCTTTTTCGCGTGAAATCAGGTTTCGACACGTGACAACTTTTTAAGGAAGGGTATTAAAAGAGAGAGTCGTCACCTAACGGATTAAGGTGCATTAGGGCACCTTTTTGCAAATAACTCTGGATTAACCCATTGCGTCACCAAAGATCAGGTACGGGCGCAAATTACCTTGAGGAGAACATGTTAGGCATTCCTCGAGGTCCACAATTACGGCTCCCGGACGAACTCGAATTATATGAATTAGTCTAAGAAAAGGGAAGCAATTTGGGAAAATAAAATGATTGACTGTAAAAAAAGGTGGGGGTCCTAAGTTTTTTAGCCTAAAGGATCACCCCGTGCAACATAAATAATACTTCGTAACTCCCTCGAGATGGGGTGTTACTCATATTATTCAGCGGGCACAGACTATCATCTCCTGCTACCTGATTACTATCTTTAAGTTGTTTACCTAAAGTGCACTAACCAATTCTAAGTCGTACTCTATGCGTGCACTACCCGTCCCATGCCTATGGTCCAGGAGGCATTTGGACCTCTATTTCAGGGTGGTTCTAGACTTTAACTTAGGTTGCTCAAAAGGTAAAAAAACTAGGCGACATGCAAAACATTTAGAACTTTCACACATAAGCAAATAAGGGCTCAAGTTAGCCTCTGCATTTAGACAACAAATGCACGCCAAACTGATTATCATTGAAAGATTTTGATGAATTAAGGTTGCAGGGTCCTATAGGCAGGGTCTTTATGTGATACTGAATTAATGAGCAGACAGTTATACCCAAAAAACCATTCCTTAATACGATTTCCAAAACCTGCATAATTTTGCATGTTGATTTTAAGCATAAGAGGATTAAACCTATAGGCATGATGTCTAGGTGTTTTACGCGATAATAAATATTGGTAATCACAGAAGCATATTCAGAATCACTTGTTTGATCTTATGGGCATATTTTCTAGTGAGGACACAAACACAGTGTTTGAAAACTCTTGAACAAACGAGCAAGATGATAATTAAACGAATTTAGACCTATAGGCATGCTTTCTACAATTAATCCTATTTTAGATCCTATAGACATGATTTCTATAATTTGAGAATGAGGCATCATGTAAACAGACTACTGCACGCATATTGAATATACAATTACCTATAGACATGGTTTCTAACAAGCCGAAATAGAACACAATTGACCCTATAGGCAGGATTGCCAACACATAATGACAGACCATAATAGGATACCTATAAGCATCATTTCTAACACACGACATACAACAACACATTATTGAATCTAATGGCATGATTTTTACCAAATTCAATGTAAGTATAATATAAAAATCCCTTTCCCGATTTCACTAATACCCCAAAATGTTATTACAATAATTATTACTGACCCATAATGAATATAGTAAATTATAGAGTAAAATAGTTATAGGGAGCCTACAGCAGGTCCAAAATACACCTGGACAGGCCAGGTCTTCATTCTCACAATTCAAATTAGTTCCAAAATTACATTCTCATAAAACAAAGTAGCCAAGAGTTGAGTGATTCACCCCAGTCAGCACAAGACAAGGTTGAGCATATAGAACAAAGGGCCTAGTGTGTCAGAGTTCCCAAGGGCTTCAAGAACCCAGGGCAGTGCTCACACCAGGGTGATTAACAAAGATAGTTAAGAGGAGGTATTAGTGGACCCAATCCTAGTGTGTCAGAGTTCACAAGGGTCTCAAATGAACTCTGAGAAGTGCTCACACTAGGGAGGACAAAGGGCAGAACTGAGGCAATATTGGCCAAGAGTGGGATTCAAAAGAGTTTAAGTGACAGGGAAACAAAAGGACTAAAACTGGTAAAACAAGAGTTCGGGGGTTCAGACATGATCAAATTGAGTCAACAAGCAGATCCTTAAATACATTATAGAACTTGAAAAAGAACTAGTTTAATAAAACTGATAAACATGTTTCATACTCAGAACAGTAGCAGTCACATGCTAAAAAGTTGGCAAAGAACATGTTTGGAAGTTTGTCAAAGTTATAGGTGCAGAATGAGTTAAAGCAGGCTTGAAGTAGGCTAAGTACATAACCTAGTGTTATTATCAAGAAAACCATAACAACGTCATTGAAAGGGGGAGGGGCATCATATTAGCAAAGGGGTGAACTTACAGTCATAAGTTAAGACACATATACTCAATAAAATCATGTCAAATAGCAGGTAACATTGTCATAATAGTCTAACTAAAGATGATCCAATTTGTGTCAAAGGTTAAAGCAGAAACATGATGAGATAACTATTCCAAATTACAAACAAATATTAGAGGGGTGCGGGTTCGAGTGATCATGTTGACAAATAGTAGAGAGGCAGATTACAACTAGCAATAAGAGTCACATGTATGAGGCATTCACTATAGGGATTCAGGGTAAGGGGATAAACATGTTCATAGGCATTCAAAGGTTGATATACTCACTGGATAGACCTTAAATAAGTTCAAATAACTTCAGCATGGGTAACATTAGGAGCAATTAAGTGTTAAAAGGTAAGGGAATCCATGGTGGATCCCATTTTGTGGCCGGATTTGGGGTGGTTTCATAGGAACGGCGGATAGGTTCAAAAGAGATGAGAGACGAGGGGATTCCAGGGCGTCGGGGTGGTATAGAATGATTAGGGTTAAGGGTTTAGGTATAGTTAAATGGGCGGGTGTAACGTGTACCGTTGATCTTAGAGATTAAAGGTCACGATTTAAAGTGGTCATGGGTCGAGTGTTTAAATGGGTATGGGGATTGCGCTAATGGGTATTGGGCTGGTGTAAGGGTGTTGGGTTAAATCCGAAAATAGGGGATGTTAGGGCTAAATTTAAATACCCACTATTTAACAAATAAATAATTTATAAAAATATTTAATAAGTAATAGAAATATTATTTGTGTATGAAAATGATTAAAAATAGTTACTTAACATTATAAAATATAAAAAGTCATTTGTTGTGTAAATAATGTAATTATATATTCATATGGGCTATTATTGCAAAATGTGCAATTTGACCCTAAAAATGCAAATGTAATTATGATAAATGCACTTAAAATATTTATAACTATTGGTATAAATGATAAGTTTAGATGATTAAATCATCATAAGAATAATTTTTAGGGTAATTATTGGATATTTATATTATAAAAATACATAAATAAAATGATTTAAAGTCTGTAAAAATTATGGAAAATTATGAAAAATACTTGCGTATACTTGTAAATCAAATGATGATACATATGCACTATTTTGAAAGTATATATATATATATATATATATATTTGGAAACTATGAGGAGAAAATTGGGTATCAACAAAAGATATTTTAAAGAAAACTCATGAACTTCTATTTTCACAACATGATGTCCGAATCACGTCAAACCAACTCCGTTTCTCACCAAATTTGATAGACAAGTCATAAATAGAGTATTGGACCTATATCGGGTTTTGGAACCAAAATACAGCATCGATATCAAAAAAATAATCATTGGTCAAACATTTCAATGTCATTAAGCCTTTAACTCTCAAATTTCAACAAAGTGCGACAACTCGGGTTAGAGACTTCCGAATTAGATTTCGGGCATACGCCCAAGTCTCAAATCATGATACGGACCCACGGGGACCATCAAAACACAAATCCGGGTAAGTTTGCTCAAAACTCAAATGGATTTTAAGTCAAAAATTTCATATTTTATTTATCTCAGTTTTTAACATAAAAGCTTCCCAGAAAAACACCTGGACTGTGCACGCAAATCGAGAAAGACTAAAATGAGGTATTTAAGGCTTCTAAGCGCAGAATTAGGTTCTAAAACATAAGAGTACCTATCGGGTCATCACTTGTGTGTGCGCATGTGTATTTTTTATATGTATATATATATATATATATATAGGTGGTTGACTATTTTTGACCGCTAATACCGACCGAAATCGGTCGGTATATTTATAATAATTTTAAAATTTTATTTTTGTTATGGGAAAAATAATTGAGCCTAGTGGGAAAAAATTAAATCAAAATTCGATCGAAGTCGGTCGGTATATTTGAATTTTTTTTAATTAAACATTTTTTTGGTAGATAATATGCATGTTTATCCATGACTTGGTCAACTATTGACCATCGAAATCGGTCGAAATATTTATATGTGTCAAATAAAGTATTGTTTCTTTATTGTGGAATCACTTTTTCCGACCGTAAATAGTCGGTATCTTTTAGTAAAAAAATTTATTTGACTTCTACGATCGATCTAAATATTTTTTGACCGATTTCAGTCGATTTTCTCTTTCGGTCAATTTCCATCGGTTTTCTCTCTGGACCGATTTCGGTCGGTATGGGTTAGACTGAGTTTGGCAGATTTCTAGTTATACTGTAAGTTGAAATTATCCCAGGACATGGTATTAATTGATTATGTGTTCCGTTTTTTTTTTATATCCTTTTTTTTAATTCAAAATGTATGTACAACAATTTCTTCCATTTCAACAGGCTGGTGGATGCAGCTAAATTTGAGCTACATGCGGATTTCCACTATCCCATAGAAATAATTTTGTCATACGGTATGCACTATAGTTAACTACATGCTATGACATCATGAAAATAGTGGTGGGGTTTTGGTTTTTGTTTTGGTACTAGAATGCTAATTTTCAAGATTCCTATGTAAAACAATTTGGAAAACACCTGAGTTTGAGACAAACATTATAATTGGTTTTATGAAAGGTGTGAGAAATTTCTGTTCTTTTTGTCTCTTTATTAGCATCACCACCATTGAGATTGTGACAATGGACTGACCATATCGATATCTTGAGGGCCACAACATGCACTAAATTAGTCTTGATCCACCCAAATTAAAGATTATGATCATGTTAATTAACGAGAGTGTTGACAGGTGACAAATAAGCTTAACTGCATTACTGCCTTTTCTTTAAACAATAATCCCCTTGTTTGCCAATGAAACGAACACCACTCCATCGTATGAAGAAAATATTAGTAAAAGAATGCACAGTAGATGGACGACAAGCAGAACCTCATTTTCCTACTTTTGTTACCGGCATATTTAGCGGAGGAACCAGGATTTTACTCAGGAAAATTAAAATAAAAAGAATTAAACACACGAATAAACCAATAGAATTCAACATATATATATATATATATATATATATATATGTTTATCCTTAAAATGGGTAACAATAATTTTTACGTGGTGTAAAGGATACATGATTTAATTTAACATAAATGATCTAAGAACAAATAAATAATCAAATTAAGGAGAAACAAAACGATCAAACCAAACATGATAGAACAATTAAGTCTGTCTTTAAGTTGAATGTTGAAACTGGTTCCAATTGAGCCCTCGAGGCAGACTCGGTTGCAACTAAAAAAATGAGTAGCCGAAGAACACTTTGAACAAGAAGTAGAAGACAAAAATAAAATTTATTAATTTGATATGCGTGCCAACATTAGTTTTTAAAAATGAAAAGGTTATCCCATTTATATAGTAGGGGAGTTTCAATCCAAGTACAAGTCTAAATACGGTAAAAATTCTTCTTTTCTAGTAAATCATGACCCACAGTTGATATCGGGCGAGATTTGCACCGTAATATCCGGTTATGATGACGGATATTTCGGCCCCTCATTCGTCCTCTCGAACCATCTTCCTTTTAGCCTCGGTCATTTGTTTTGCTCGAGCTCGATTCCTCCCACGTTTGGCCATGTTCGATTCTTGGTGCGTCATTCGTCCCCCCGGGCTCTGATCTGTGGGAGCCCTCGGCTTTACCCAAGCCTGCGATGAACCGAGTTGTCTCATGTTTCTTCATGGGAAAATCAGGGGGTAACTTTATCCCCGATTTTATCCGTATACAATATATTATATAGTCATACAAGAAAATTATATAATTACACAATGTGATCTTCCAGTAAATGAGTGTCAATTGACACCCTCAGACGAAGGTGTCATGTTGAACCCGTTCAATACTCGAACTGTAGGTACAATTTGGTCCAATAACCCCAGTTGTTCCATGTCTCTCCATTGGATGATGTTGGCCGAGCTCTGGATCAATTAATACATATTTAACTCGAGATTTATTAATAAGTACGGATATTACCAATGCATCATTGTGAGGTCGTATGATCCCTCAGCGTCCTCGTTGTTGAACGAGATTGACTGATGACGTCTACAACACACCTCGATATGAGATATGATACGGTAGTATTCAATATAAATTACCCCAACTATGAGTCGGAGTTGAATCCACAAGGAGTTAAAAGGGATGTTAGGTGTATATACTTGATGAGAGTGAATAGACTAACTAAATTTGCACTTCCACATCAAAGTTTTGATTTCTACTTCTACTATTACTATTAATTGAAATCTAAGGAAAATAACTAGAAATTAATGCTTGTTTTTGGTGTTTTTCCCAATTAGTTTAAAAGCCTAGGGATGTGACCATGACCTAGGTGTTCGCCTAATGGGTTAAATACATTAATATTTATTTTGTTGATTGTGGTATATTATAGCTCTTAAATCTACGTTACCCACGCAATACCTCTCGGTCAAAGAATGATTTTTCTCAATTTTGCTCTCTCAAGCCCATATGGGTATCAAACAAAATAGTTAATATGAGCTCAAGTCGGGTTCTTACTATCTCTAGCCTGAACCCTTTAATTAGGCTAATCGAACTCTCAATTAACCAAATTCCTTGTTAGCCAAGTTAACTAAGGCTAGGTCCATCTTTCTCAAGTAGAGACTAAGTCTAAAAAACATGAATCAATGTTTACAACCATTAATTCTAAAATTACAGTATGAACTAGGCTAAATAATCAGCACCAAATTATAAACAGGCATTAAATTACATACCCATAAGGTTTACACACTAGGGTTGTGTCACAATCCTTTTAAAAATCTAGCTACTCATAGTGGGTATTGAAGAAAAGAAAAAAGAAAAAAGCTAATTAAACTCATAATGAAATATTTAAATAATTAAATCTAATGTTTAAACACTAAAATTATTTAAAACTTCCTAAAATGGTAAAAAACAAATGGCTACAGCAGCTTTGAATGTTCAAACTTGACCTAAATTTGTGAAACTCGTCTATTTATACTGGGCCAAAAATCACTGATAAAAATGCCCTCGGGAGATTCTGCGGCCGCATAATTCCATGTTTGGTCAACAAATTTCTTCAATTGGCAGAAAGGAAGGTTTTGTAGCTGTCATGACCTAAATCTCCCTTCGTAAGACGTTGTGACGACACCTAATCCTACGACTAGGTAAGCCTAACAAATTGCAGAATAATAGAAATAAAAACAAAATTTAACATCTAGACTACAACATATAACTATAAAAGGATGAAATATCGCTCGGTATGTACAAGTAACCCAACACTTGAGTATACACAGCAACAACAGCAGCAACAAACCCAGAATGTTCCAAACAAGTGGGGTATGGGGAAGGTATTCTGTAAGCAGACATACCCCTACCTAATGCAGGTAGAGAGGTTGTTTTCAATAGACCCTCGGCTCAGGAAGGGTAAGAAGAAGAAGAGAAAAGCAAGGAAGGAATGAAGGAAGAAGGAAGAGAAAAGAAAAAGAAAGATAAAAAGGATAAGTAGTACAAAATAATAACAATAAGGAATACCTGAGGCGAAAAAAACTACATAAGATAATAAAAATTTAAAAATATCAAGGGACATGTGTGCTACAAAGAATATCGGTGAACAACTAAAAACTACCCACTAACCTTCTACTTTTATCCTCAACCTCCACATCCTCCAATCAAGGTTCATGTCCTCAATGAGCTGAAGTAGCGCCATGTATTGTCTAATCACCTCTCCACAGTACTTCTTAGTCCTACCTCGACCTCTCCTCAAACTCTCCATGGACAACCTCTCACACCTCCTAACAGGAGCATCAATGCTTCTTCTCTTAACATGTCCAAACCATCTTAGCCTCGACTCCTTCATTCTTAATCTTATCTCTCATGGTACACCCAAACATCTATCCCAACATCCTCATCTCCACTACTTGTATCTTCTGCATGTGGGAGTTCTTGTTTGGCCAACACTCGGCCCCATACAGCATAGACGGTCAAACCAGCACTCTATAAAACTTACCCTTAAGTCTTGGGGGCACTTTCTTATCACATAAATCACCGGAAGAGAGCCTCCATTTCATCCATCCCGCTCCGATGTGATGTGCAACATCTTTGTCAATCTCCCCGTTACCTTGGAAAATAGACCTTATATACTTAAAACCCACTCTCTTGGGGATAACTTAAGCATCAAGCTTTACCTCTACAATTGCTCCATGAGTCCTGTCACTGAATTTGCACTCCAAGTATTCTGTCTTGGTTCTACTCAATTTGAAACCATTAGACTCCAAGGTCTGTCTCCAAACCTCCAACCTCGCGTTAACTCCGCTTCCCGTCTTGTCAATCAATACAATATCATCGGCAAATAGCATGAACTAAGTCACCTCCCCTTGGATATGTCGCGAAAGTACATCCATCGCCAAGGCAAATAAAAACGGGCTAAGAACCGATCCCTGGTGCAACCCCATCACCACAGGAAAATGCTCCAAGTCACCACCCACAGTCCTCACTTGAGTATACACAGTATTCCAAAATCCCGGTAATCATAAGTCACAAGCGATAGAAGAAGAACTAAGTATCTCTATACACCAGCGTCTAAGAAAGTACGAAAAGATAAACGGCAAAGGAGGGAATAGAGGGGGACTCCGAGGTCTATGAACGCAGACAGATATACCTTGAAGTCTCCACAATCTCACTGCTCACTGATATCGAGGCTGATAAGAAACACATGGATCTGCACACAAAACATGTGAAGAAGAGTAGCATGAATACATCACAACGGTACCCAATAAGTGCCAAGCCTAACCTCGGTAGAGTAGTGACGAGGTCAGGTTCGGGCCCTACTGGGATATAATAATAAGACAGAAGATATAATAACATGAAGAAATACTGAGAATTTAATAGAAGAGTTCACGAAGAAATAACAACACAGCACTATGAGATAAACAACAGGGGCGCTCCTGAGATACCGTCTCATAGTCCCAAAAGTAAATACTCGACAGGGGTTCTCCCGAGATACCGTCTCGTAGTCCCAAAAGTAAATATGCAAGGAGATCTCCCGAAGTACCACCTCGTAGTCTCAAAAGTAAATATGCAGGGGGATCTCTCGAGGTACCGCCTCGTAGTCCCAAAAGTAAAGACACGGCTCAAATCGGTGGAAAATAGCAATTAACAGCAAGAATTCTACAGCTAAGGTTGATACAAATCAAGTAAAGATAGGAATTCAACAAAACATGTTGCACAGATTTTAAATAAGCATTTAAGACATGTAGACATGCGATATTAGACTAAACATGACAATTACACATGCTAATATAACTCAATTAAGATGTAACAAGTTACTAAGTGAAAAACTATATTTTACAATAATTAGCCAGTGTACGCACTCGTCACCTCGCGTACACGGCGCTCACATATCACAAAAGTATTACAACAGTACCAAATCCTAATGGGATTTTCCCCACACAAGGTTAAGCAAGCCACTTACCTCGAACCAAGCTCAATCAATCAAAATGAATGCCCTTTCCTTGAATTTCTGACTCCGAATGGCCCAAATCTAGCCAAAAGCAATTACATACCATAAATAAAAGTATAAGAAACTAATCTAATTAAGGAAATCACGACTTTATTAATAAATTAGAAATTCGCCCCCAAAACGTCGACCCATGCCCACGTCTCGGAACGGGAAAAAGTCACAATATACAAACACCCATTCAACCATGAGTTCCCTCGTACCAAAATTACTCAAATCCGATGTCAAAATCTCAATCAATACCCAAAAAGTTGGTTGAAGAACTTCTCCATTTTTTTCCCAATTTTCTCAACCCAAAAATCCGAAATTAAAGAGTGGAATTAATGATAGATTAGTGGAATATAACCAAAATCAATCAATGTCTCTGAAAATCCCTCAAAATTTCGTCCAAATCCGAGCTCTCTATCTCAAGTTATGATAAAAATGGCTAAACCCTCATTTTGAAATATAAACTGCTACCTAGGCATTTCCTTCTTCGGGAACACGAAATACCCCTCGCGTTCAAGAAGCATAAAAACTGGTTCAGTCCAAATTTCTTCATCGCGAACGCGATGGACCACTTGCGAATGCGGAGTTCATGCAGCCTGACCCTTTGTGAACGCGGGACACACATCACGAACATGTAGGCAAATTGTCCAGAGACTCAGTACACCAGGTTTCTCTACGCGAACACGAGACACTCATCAGGAACGCGTAGATTTATCCCCTCAGATCTTCGCGAACACAGGACCTGCATCGCGAACGCGAAGCACAAATCCTCTCCTGCCTCCATCTCCCCTTCGCGAACACGATACTCCCCTCGCAAACACGAAGAAGGAAACCAACAACTGAACACCAGATTTTTCTACAAATCCTACAAGACCAAAACTTAACCATCCAAAAACCACCCTAGGCCCCCGGGACCTCAACCAAACATACCAACAAGCCCTAAAAATTCATACAAACTTAGTCGAGCCTTCAAATCACATCACACAAGGCTAAAAACACAAATCACAATCCAATTCAAGCTTAATGAACTTTGAAACTTCAAACTTCTACAATCGATGCCGAAACCTATCAAATCACATTCGATTAGCCTCAAATTTTGCATACAAGTCATATTCGACATTAGAGACCCACTCCAACTTCCGGAATCGGAATCCGACCCTGATATCAAAAAATTTAGTTCTGGTCAAACTTCCCAAAAATTTAACTTTCACCATTTCAAGCCTAATTCAACTACGAGCCTCCAAATCAAAATCCGAACACGCCCTTAAATCCAAAATCACCTAACGGAGCTAATGCAACCGATGAAACTCTGTTCTGGAGCCGTCTTCACACAGTTATATATATGATCAATTTCCTAGAACTTAAGCTTCCGTTTTAGGGACTAAGGGTCCCAAATCACTCTGCAACCACAAACAAAACCTCCTGGTAAGTCACATAAGCAGAAAAAGATACGGCGATAGTAAATAAGGGATCGGGGCTAATACTCTCAAAATTATCGGTCGGCTCGTTACATCCTCCCCTTGTTAAAACAATCGTTCGTCCTCGAACGAGCATAGAGACATATGTGAAGTGGTGAAGAGATAAGGATAACGGCTATGCATATCATGCTCGATCTCACAAGTCGCCTCCTCGGCCGACTGACCCCTCCATTGAACCTTCACAGAAGCAATGTTCTTTGACCTCAGCTTTCGAACTTGCCTGTCCAAAATGGCCATCGGCTCCTCAACATAGGATAAATCCTTGTCCAACTGGATTGATCTTAAATCCAACACATGATATGGAGCGTCGTGATACTTCTAGGAGCATAGAAACATGGAATACCAGATGAACTCCTACTGGACTGGGAGGCAAGGCAAGCTCATAAACAACCTCCCCAACTCGCCACAACATCTCGAATGGGCCAATAAACCTTGGGCTCAGCTTTCCCTTCTTCGCAAACCTAATAACATCTTTCATTGGAGAAACCCAGAACAAGAACCGCTCTCCAACCTTGAATGCAACATCGGGAACCTTCTGATCCGCATATCTTTTCTATCTGGACTAGGCCGTGCGAAGTGGATCCTGAATCACTCTAACCTTCTCCAAAGCATCTTGAACCAAGTCTGTACCCAATAGTCTAGCCTCGCCCGGCTCAAACCAACCCACTAGAAACCGACACCCCTACCATACAGAGCCTCTTGCGGTGCCATCTGAATGCTCGACTGATAACTAGTGCTGCAGGAAAACTCCGCAAGTGGAAAGAACTGATCCCAAGAACCTTCAAACACCATAACTCACGCACAGAGAATATCCTCTAATACCTAAATAGTGTGTTTAGACTATCTGTCTGTCTAAGGGTGAAATAATGTGCTCAACTCAACCCGAGTACCTAACTCATGATATACGGCCCTCCAGAATCATGATTTAAGTTGCGTACCCCGGTCAGAGATGATAAACACTGGTATGCCATGAAGCCTGACGATCTCATAAATATAAACTCGAGCCAGTTGCTCGGAAGAATTAGTCATCAAAGGACTGAAATGAACTGACTTGGTCAGTCTATCCACAATTACCCAAACTGCATCAAACGTTCGCTGAGTCTGTGGAAGCCCAACAAAAACCTATGGTGATCAACTCCCATTTACACTCCGAAATCTCTTAACTTCTGAATCAATCCACCTGGTCGCTAATGCTCATACTTTACCTGCTGACAATTTAGACATTGAGTTACATATTCCACTATGTCCTTCTTCATTCTACTCCACTAATAATGTTGCCTCAAATTCTATTTCATTTTTGTGGCACCCAGATGAATGGAGTATCTCGAACTGAGCCTCTTGGAGATCAACTTAGGAAAACCATCTACATTGGGTAAACATAGCCTTCCATGCATCCACAATGCACCATCATCTCCAATAGTGACCTCCTTAGCATCACCGTGCTGAAATGTATCCCTAAGGAAAAGCAAATAGGGGTCATCATACTGACACTCCTTGATACAATCATAAACATCGAGAGACCACACAAGCCAACACTCGACTCGGCTCAGAAATATCCATTCTGACAAATTGGTTGGCTAAGGCATGAAAATCTAACGCCAATGGACTCTCTACTGATGGTAGATATGCTAAGCTCCCCGAACTCTCTGCACGGTAACTCAAGGAATTAACCACCACATTGGCCTTCCTGGGATGGTACAAAATGGTGATATTATAATCCTTAAGAAGCTCCAACCACCTCCGCTGACGCAATTTAAGATCTTTCTGTTTGAACAGATGGTGCAAACTTCGGTGATTGGTGTAGATCTCACAAAGGACACCGTACAAATAGTGCTGCAAAATGTTCAAGGCATGAACAATAGCTGCTAACTCAGGGTCGTGGACAAAATAGTTCTTTCCATGCGCCTTCGGCTGTCTGGACGCGTAGGTAATCACCCTACCGTCTTGTATCAACATCGTGCCGAGACCAATCTGCCAAGAATCACATTATACAGTATAAGACTCCCAACATGTAGGCAATACCAATCCTGGGGCTGTAGTCAATGCTTTCCTGAGCTTCTGAAATCTCTCCTTACACTCCTCTATCAACCTGAACGGAGCACCCTTCTGGGTCAACCTGGTCATAGGTGTTGCAATAGATGATAAAACCTCTACAACTCAACGATAATAACCCGCAAAACCAAGAAAACATTGGATCTCCGTAGCTGAGGATGGTCTACGCCAACTCTGCACTTATTCCACCTTCTTCGAATCCACCTCGATCCCCTCACTCGATACCACATTACCCAAGAATGCGACTGAGTCTGGCGAAAACTAACACTTTGAAAATATTGCATATAACTTCTTTTCTCTCAAGGTCTGAAGCACAGTCCACCCGTGCTGCTCATAATCCTCCCGACTCCAGGAGTACACCAGACTGTCATCAATAAACACAATGATGAAAGAGTTAAGATAAGTACGAAATACAATGTGTATCAAATGCATGAATGCTGATGGGGAGTTGGTTAGCCCAAATGACATCACAAGAAACTCTTAGTGACCATACCGAGTCTTAAAAGCACTTTTTGGGATATCTGGCTCCCGAATCTTGAACTGAAGATAGCTTCAATGCAAGTCAATCTTGGAAAACACTCTGGCACCCTGTAACTGATCAAATAGGTCATCAATCTGAGGCAATGGATACCTATTCTTCATAGTAACTTTGTTCAACTAGCGATAATCAATGCACATACACATAGAACCATCTTTCTTCTTCACAAACAAGACCTGAGCACCCCAAGGTGACACACTGCCATGAATGAATCCCTTATCAAGCAACTCTTGTAACTTCTCCTTCAACTCCTTCAACTCAGGAGGATCCATACGATATGGAAGAATAGAGATGGGTTGAGTGCCCCGTAACAAATCAATTCCAAATTCAATATCCTTGTCAGGCGGCATACCTGGAAGATCAACTGGAAACACATCAGGATAAGCCCTCACTACTGGAACTGACTCAATTGTAGGAGTACCAATACTGACATTTCTCACATAAGCTAGATACGCGTCTCACCCATCCTCAACCATTCGTTGAGCGTTAAGAAATGAAATAACTCCACTGGGAGAATCTCTAAGGTACCTCTCCACTCTAATCGCAGTAATCCTGGCAAAGCTAGCGTCACGGTCTTGGCGTGTCAATCGAGTAATGGGGCGACAACCAGTCCATGCCCAAAATAATATCAAAATATACCATACTAAGCAATAATAAGTCGAATCTGGTCTCAAACCCATTAAGGACAACCAAACACGATCAATTCACACAGTCAACAATAATAGAATCTCCCACATGTGTAGACACATAAATAGGAGAACTCAAGGAATCACGAGATACGCCCAAATCTGGGGCAAAATAAGATGACACATAGGAATAAGTGGAGACTGGATCAAATAAACCCGACACATCTCTATGACAAGCCGGAACAATACATGTAATGGTTGAGTCGAAAGCAACTCCCTCTATACGAGCAGGAAGAGCATAATATCTGTCCCGAGCTCTTCCTCTAGAGCGACCTTTACCTGCCCGACCTCCACCTCGAGCTGGCTAAGCAGGTGGAGTAGTAGTTGGTGCTGTAATCATCGCCTGAGGACCCAGTGGAGCACACAGTGCCTGAGAAATATTTGGAGGTGCACCCCTCCTAAGTCGAGTGAAATCCCTCACCTTATGGCGAGTTTCTCCATACTCAAAACAAGATCTCGGAGGGTGTGGTTTTTGTGGCTGGCTCGGTCTAGGTCTGCTGGACTAACCGCAAGTACCCCGTGCAGGAGGTGCACTAGATACTTGTGGTGAATAATAAGGCTCTTGGGGCCTAAAAGGGGATGGAATACCACTGGCGGCTGGAAGTATTGAATGAACGGGCTGACTCACATAGCCCCTACCATGATGAACTACAGCTGGGGCACGAGTACCACTATAAGTGCTAGACTCTCGAGACCTTTTGGTCTCCCTATCCTCTCTCTCCCGAGCAAGCATACCCTCCAATATCCTACTGATATCCACAACCTGCTGGTATGCAGTATCCATCTCCAACTCCTTGGTCATGCTAAGTCGGATATTGTAGTTGAGCCCCTCGATAAATCAACGGCCCTCTCTCGAACTATAGCAACCAAGCTGGTGCATGTCTAGCCAAATCACTAAAGCGAATTGTATACTCTGACACTGTCATAGAACCCTGGCGCAACTGCTCAAATTTTGTGCGCCATGCATCTCTGATACTCTGGGGAACATACTCTCTCAAGAACATATCCGAGAACTGAGTCCATGTAAGTGAAGCTGCCTTAGTTGGACTGCCCAACTCATAAGCACGCCATGATTGATATGCTCCTCCTCTAAGCTGGAACATAGTAAAAAAAAAAAACCACTCGACTCTGCTACACCCATAGTACGGAGGATACGGTAACACTCCTCAAGAAAACTCTGGGCAACCTCTGATGCCAATCCACTATAGGTAGGAGGGTGTTACTTCTTGTACGTCTCAAGCTTGAGTTGTTCCGCCTTAGAAACTGCTGCCCTAACCTCAGGCTGAACTGGAGCTACCGGCTGCATCGGTATGATCTTGGGAACCTAATCGATCTAAACCCGCTGCTTTATCTTATGGACGGTTGGATTTTGTGCTCCTCCCCCGGCCTGATATGTGGCGGGAGCAAGTGGAATCAATCCAGCCTGAGCTAAGGTGCTGAACATGCTCAAAATTTGGGCTAAAGTCCTCTGGAGTGGTGGTTCAGCAACAGGTACCTCAGGTGCCTTCCCTTCAGCTATAGCTACTAAGGGCTCCTCTGTAGAAGCTAGTGCGGGTGCTCTGGTTGAACCACGTGGACGTCTTCGACCTCTACCACGGCCCTGGCCTCTCGCGGATCTAGCATGGGGCACGGGTGCCTGGTCATCAGATCAGCATGTACATGTCCTCACCATCTATAAAAAAATAGAAGACAAAAGTTTAGAGTTTTGACGTTAACAATTTCGCACGACAAGGAACCAAAGAAGTGTAATTTTCCTACCAATTCCATAGCCTCCCGAAGATAAGTACAGACATCTCCATATCGATCTACGAGACTCTAATAAACCTACTTGTGACTCACAACACCTATGAGCCTAGAGCTCTTATACCAACTTATCGCGACCTAAATCTTCCTCCATAAGACTTCGTGACGACACCTAGTCTCTACGACTAGGTAAGCGTAACAATTTGTGAAATAGCAGAAATAAAAATAAAATTTAACAACTAGACTACAACAGATAACTGTAAAATAATAAAATATTGCTCGGCATGTACGAGTAACCAGCACTCGTGTATACACAGTATTCCCAAAACTCGGTAATCATATGTCACATACGATAGAAGAAGAATTAAGTATCTCTATACACCAGACTCTAAGAAAGTACGGAAAGATAAACTCATAAGAGCGAATAGAGAGGGACTCCGCTGTCTGCGGACGCGGGCAAATATACCTTGAAATCTCCACAATCTCATTACTCACTGATATGGAGGCTGATAAGAACCACATGGATATGAACACAGAACATGTGCAAAAGAGTAGCATGAGTACACCACAGCGGTACCCAGTAAGTGCCAAGCCTAACCTCGGTGGAGCAGTGACGAGGTCAGGTACGGTCCCTACTGGGATATAATAATAAGACAGAAGATATAATAATATGAAGAAAGACTGAGAATATAGAAAAATAGTTCACACATAAATAACAACACATCACAATAAGATAAACAACAGGGGCTCTCTTGAGATATTTTTTCTTAGTCCCAAAAGTAAATACTCAATAGAGGAATTCCGGAGATACTGTCTCGTAATCCAAAAGTAAATATGTAAGGAGATCTCCCGAGGTACCGCCTCTTAGTCTCAAAATTAAATGTGCAGGGGGATCTCCCGAGGTACCGCCTCGGAGTCCCAAAAGTAAACACACGACTCAAATTGGTGGAAAACAACAATTAACAGCAAGAATTCAACAGCTAAGGTTGATACAAATCAAGTAAAGATAGAAATTCAAGTAAACATTCTACACAGATTTCAAATAAGAATTTAAGACACGTAGACATGCGATATTACACTAAACATGATAACTACATATGCTGATATAACTCAATTAAGATGTAACAGGCTACCACTCAGTGAAAAACTGGAGTTTACAATAATTAGCCCGTGTACGCACTCGTTACCTCACATACACAACGCTCATATATCTCAGAAGTATCACTCCAGTACCAAATCCTAAGGGGATTTCCCCCACACAAGGTTAGACAAGCCACTTATCTCGAACCAAGCTCAATCAATCAATAAGAATGCCCTTTCCTTGCTTTCTGACTTCGAGTGGCCCAAATCTAGCCAGAAGCAATTACATACCATAAATATAACTATAAGAAACTAATCTAATTAAGGAAATTAAGACTTTAGAAAGAAATTAGAAATTCACCGAAAAAATCGATACGGGCCCACGTCTTGGAATCAAATAAAAGTCACAAAATACGAACACTCATTCAACAATGAGTTCACTCGTACCAAAATTACTCAAATCCGATGTCAAAATCTCAATCGAAACCCAAATATTTGGTTGAAGAATTTTTCCCAATTTTCTCAACCCAAATCCGAAATTAAAGGATGGAATTAATGATAGATTAGTGGGATATAACCAAAAACAGTTGATTCCTCTGAAAATCCATCAAACTTTCGTCCAAATCTGAGCTCTCTATCTCAAGTATTGATAAAAATGTCTAAACCCTCATTTTGAAATATAAACTACTACCCACGCATTTCCTTCTTCGCGAACGCGGAAGACCACTCGCGTTCGTGAAGCACAAAATTGTTTCAGTCCAAATTTCTTCATCACTAACGGGATGGACCACTCGTGAATGCGGATCTCACGCATCCTAAACCTATGCGAGCGTGGGACACTTATCGCGAACGCATAAGCAAATTGTCTATACGCTCACTAGACCATTGTTTTTTCTTACCGAATGCGAGACCCTCATCGCGAACGCGTAGACTTATTCCCTCAGAGCTTAGCGAACACCGGGACCTGCATCGGGAATGAGTAGCACAAATCCTCTCCTACCTCCATCTCCCCTTCTCTAACATGGTACTCTCCTCGCAAACGCGAAGAGGGAAACTAGCAACTGAACACCAGATTTTTCTACAAATCCTACAAGTCCAAAACTAGTCAGTTAACCATCCGAAATCCACCCAAGTCCCCCCAGACCTCAACCAAACATTCCAACAAGTCCTAAAACATCATACGAACTTAGTCGAGCCTTCAAATCACATCAAACAGCACTAAAAATACGAATCACACTCCAATTCAAACTTAATGAATTATGAAACTTCAAACTTCTACAACTTATGCCGAAACTTATCAAATCACGCCCGGTTGGCCCCAAAATTTTCATAAAAGTCATATTCGACATTACAGGACTACTCCAACTTCTGGAATCGGAATCCGACCCCAATATCAAAAATTTTAGCTTTCAGTCAAACTTCCCAAAAATTTAACTTTCACCATTTCAAGCCTAATTTAGCTACAGGCCTCCAAATAAAAATTCTGACACGCTCCTAAGTATGAAATCACCATGCGGAGTTAACGGAATCGGCGAAACTCCATTCTTGATCCATCTTCACACATTTCCAACTACGATCAATTTCCTATAACTTAAGCTTCCATTTTAGGGACTGTGTCCCAAATCACTCCGAAACCTTAAATAAAACCCCCCGACAAGTCACATAAGTAGAAAAAGATACGGGGGAAGCAGTAAATTGGTGATCAGGGCTAATACACTCAAAACGACCGGTCGGATCGTTACAGTAGCCACACATTTCTAGACTACGGTTTTAAGGCAGCTTCTACGGCCGCACAATTCTTGCGCAGTCTGCACTTCTGCAAGGCGTCATGAATTTGTCTTCTGCACATTCTCTGAACTTGAAAATACTTGTTAGTGCAGACCCTATTTTGCAGCCGCACAATTCATATGTAGTCCGCACATTTGTCAAACTCCTTTTGGGCTCTTTAACTTGGATTGCAGCCGCAGACAAAATTCGGCAGGCAATTTCTTCCGCGGACAGCACATCTTTGCTTTTACTCCCTTTATTGCCTTGTGCTTCGGAACACTTTTTTTTGAGTCGGATTTCATCATGGGAGAAGAAACGTCCAGCATTCCTGCAATTTGCATAATTTCATTAGTTTCGAGAATATAGTTCAATACTTTCAGACTAAAACAAAAGCAAAAAAGGTGTTAATAAGCAGTCAAAATCCCCACTTATCATGGACCCCTACGGAACATAGTCTCAAGTGCGTTTTTTCCTTGTAATAGAAACTTTGGTACGATTTATCATTGGCCCTTGGGGGAATATACTCCCCTGATGATCATGTTGATCACATGTTGAGATCCTTCCTGCTCTTTTTTTTTGTCGCCCCTATTTTTGAAATGATTTGGCTCGCTCACTCAGGAATTCCCAAAGATTCCCATTGTTGAATAGATGACTCCCTTGGATGTCGACAATTCTCCGTCTTGTGATTGTGAGTATCGTGATATTTAAATATTAAGTTGTGATCCCTTTGTGTGGGATCGAATTAGAGCGGCCTTGGCCATTTGGTCTCTTTTATGAGACCGATGGCCGATGGCATACTCGCTTCATCCACGTGTGGATGGTATCGATATTTTCATATAGTCTCGAGGCTTCTCTTCCCTCGAGTGACCTGTCGAAATCGTTTCTACTCACCAAACTTCGATTGCTAGGACCTTTATCGCTTCTCTTATCATTTGTGGTCGGGTGGTGAATGGGCCTGTTTCCCCTTCTATCCGAGCTATATGGCTGGCATCAATCTTGGGGTGGCCTTGGCTTCTGATCTACAATTCTTTTCGACTTGTCGTTTACTCTATTGGGATAAACAGACCCCGAAAGAGCTCCACCCAGTCGTCCTCGACTCTGATCTTTGATTGGTATCTTTTGTGAACATTGGACCAAGTAACCGCATGGTACACTACCAGGTTTTGCTTCAATTGTTGAGAAGCAACAGAACTTCGGGGGTTGAGTCCTTGAGTAAATTCATGAACGGCCCAATCAGCTACAACCGTGGTAGGTCCATCCATTCCATCTATATCCTCGACACGAACTATCCAAGCATTTTGTTGTCCCTTTGCTTGACTTTGAACAAATCATATTTCCTCGTCTCAGCCTTGATAGCACCGGCATGGGCTTTAACAAAGGCATATGCAAGCATAGCAAACAAATCAATTGAAGTTGGAGGTAAGTTATGGTACCATATCTTCGCTCCTTTGGATAAGGTTTCCCCAAATTTCTTCAGCAACACCGATTCGATCTCGTCATCTTCGAGGTCATTGCCTTTTATTGCACACGTGTAGGAGGTTACATTCTTATTTGGATCCGTGGTCCCGTTATATTTGGGGATATCAGGCATTCAGAACCTTTTCAAAATTGTCTTTGGTGCCTCACTCGGGGGAAATGGTTTCTAAACTTTTTGGAATCCGGTCATTTCAATATCGAAGGCGCTCCCTGGATCTGATCGACGCTTGAATTGTAAGTCTCAACATTCTTGCCATTTGCCTCTATCTTCTTTTCTCCAGACTCCACCCGTCTTATTAGAGCTTCGGGCATTTTATCACCTCAGAAGCTCCCCCGAGTTCAAATCCATCCGGTTCTGTGATAATTCGTTCTTCTCCCCGCGCATCTTCTCCTACCCGCTCAGGTTTGACCGTGTTCTATGCGTGATTTTGAATCTGCAGTTGTGCTATTGCCACTTGCTGAGCTTGTAACATTTAAAATATCAATTGTAAGCTAACTCTGTCACCTCCCTCTTCGAGCGCTTCTCGAGTCAATGACTGAGATGTCCCGCTAACACTATTTTCGGGATTAGTTAGTAGGTTGATATTGATGACAACTTGTGAATTGGCGTGATTGGGACAACGATTGAGACGCCATTATGGTCTATAGGGGTGCACGCTATTGCATGATATTACGTTATTAGTTTCACTGTGGTGTCCTGACTCGACGTCGACGTTCAAGTGAGAAGACACAAAATTTAACATTTCGAATAGACCTGAAATCAAACTTCAAAGAGCAAGTGTAAAATAGGGTATGTTATATAGATTCATATTAAATCACCACAATTATCCTTATCTCCACGGTGGGCGCAAAACTATTTACCCTTAAAATGAGTAAAAATTAAATTTGTATGCGGTTTAAGTATGCGTGATTTAATTTAACACGATGATCTAAGAACAACAAATAATCAAATTAAAGAGAAAAAATACGATAAAACCAAACGTGATGGAACAATTAAGTCTGCCTTTAAGTTAAATGTTGAAACTGGTTCCGATTGAGCCCTTGAGGCGGGCTCGGTTGCAACTAAAGAAATGAGTAGCCAAAGAACACTTTCAACAAGAAGTAGAAGACAAAAATAAACTCTATTGCTTTGATATGCGTGTCAATTGTAGTTTTTAAAATGAAAAGCTTTCCCCCTTTATATAGTAGGGGAATTTCAATCCTAGTACAAGTCTAAATAAGCTAAAAATCCTTATCTTCTAGTAAATCATGATCCACAATTGATATGGGGCAAGATTCTTTCCATAATATCTGGTTGGATGACGGATTTTTCGGCCCCTCATTCATTCTCTCTAACTGTCTTCCCTTAAGTCTCGATCCTTTGTTTTGCTCGAGCTCGATACCTCCCATGTTTGACCATGTTCGATTCTTGGTACGTTATTCGTCCCCCCGGGCTCTGATATGTGGGAGCCCTCGTCTTTACCGGAGCCTGTGATGAACCACGTCGTCTCCTGTTTCTTCATCGGGAAATCGGAGGTAACTTTATCCCCGAATTTTACCGTATATAATTTATTATATAGTCATACAAGAAAACTACAGAATTACACAATGTAATCTTCCAGTAAGTGAGTGTCAATTGACCCCTTCGGACAAAGGAGACTCCAACACTATTCATACCACCGTTACGTTCTTCTTCAATTCATTCATATAGGCCACCAATATTTTGGTCCACTAGCTGTCTATTACATGGTAAAGTTGTCATACAGAGCTGACCACGATTCAATAGTTCAACACATCCTTCAACGGACCGCGAGCTGATTTGCACGCTATCTATGTTGAGTCCCTCATCGGATAGGCCTTGGAAAATTATTTCCTAATATAATTTTCTGACAATTTTCACCTCATATGATTGGTTTTGAGGTTGAATTAGGCTCAAGATTTTTTTTCAAAAGGAAACTCTATATAAGATTGGTAGAAAAAACCTCAGAGATGGTATTCCTCGTTATATCTTTACAAATATAGCCAGTCAGGCTCATTCTTTACTTTTCCTAGTCGGTATACACAAGTTATACGCTGATTATACATAATTATACATGATTTATGGATATTTTATATGTTGTCGATTATTTTTAATTTAAGTAATTAGTTGGACGGCTATTTTTGTTAATTCTTCCCTTTTTAAACTAACTGATAGTGCATAGATTCGGAAAGACCTCTCTCTCTCTCTCTCTCTCTCCTCATTTCTGCTCAATCGAGAGAAGTGGTCCAGCCATTCAAATGCACTCTGTCATTCCAAGGTCCGAGGGGAATTGGAAAGGCAAAATTGTCTCCCTGTCACTTAAACTTGCACCAAATTATCAATCCGGTAAATGTACTTATAGTTTTCCTATCTGAACACTTTAACTTGATCAAAACTCATACTTTAACCACCTCCAGTAGAGCATGAACCTCAACTGCCCTGACAAGGATTACATACCACATGCTAACCTTTTTATTGTTTGACATGTGTAATTAATAAGTCCCGCTTTTTAATATTTTTAATTAATTTCTCCAATTTTTAAATTTATTATCTTTCTCTTCTTCTCCACCTCTATCAAACAATTCCAAGGTGAACCAAAGCACCACCACAAGATCCGGAACCACTAACTTCGTCTATGACCACCATAAGCGCCGACCATAAAGTACTAATTAGACCCATCTCCAGGAAAGAAAAGAAAAAATATCAAAACAATACCAAATCGGCCCACCAACTTTAGCGACTCCAACTAATAAACTTTCAATGTCAAACTCATTTTCCACGGTGCCAGCGAAATTGAAAAATTCATCCAATGCAAACTTTGATTTAGTGATTTAATTAAAAAACAAAATGCTATAACCCTATAAAATATCTCTTTTACTCCAAAATTCAACCCCAATATACATTAATTATTACCACCACCATTGTAAACGATTTCATCGATAATGATATATCTTGTATAATAAGAAGTGAGAAGTAAAGGGATATGGGTGGTGGAAAGAAAGGGTGGCGTTTGAAATGCAAGCAAACAGATCTGGAGAGGAAGGGATTAAGGTGCTAGGATGAAGGGGGGAGGAGTGAGGGTCTGAGGGAGATGACATGGTTTTTTCGTTTTTTTGGGCCTTTACTTACTATTTTAATTTTTATTTCTGATTAAAGTATTTTATTTTAATAAAAATTTATATTCTTTTTTGTGAGATTGGCACGCATTACTATCATGTCAGTTATATAACTGCCACATAAGCATTGTCGACGATCAAAGGTATTTATTTATGTGCAAACAGTTAAGTTGAGGTGTTCAAATAAAAAAATTATAAGTTAATTTATAACATCAGCAAACTGATACAAGTTAAGTGGTCTCGAAGTCATTTTACCAGTCGAAAAAAGATTAAGTTTCATTTGCCATTTGGACACATTCTTATGATTATTTTAGCGGAATACTAGGATAATTACATCCATTGTTTGTAATACTCCCCAAAAGGAAAAATAGACAGAAAGAGTAAATCTAGAAAACAAAAGGACATAAATAACCATTGTGGCATGCATTTCATAATAATTATCGGATACTATGAAATTATAATTCATTCAACAATTCTCTTTCTCCCATCATATCAACTCGATAATGCTTTAAAATTTTCGCCTCAAGTTGACCATATGTCCACATCCAGAAAGAGAAAGCAATATTCATGAGCCACCTGGTGGAGCATCATTGCCCATGCCAGGGCTATGTCCTGGCTTGATTGGCGGGTAATCATATTTCTGGTAACGATTGGTCGAAAAACTATTAGCTGACACACTATAATTTTCCATCAAAGAGGATTCAATATAGCATTTTTTGTTACATGCAGCTCTACCCCTGTCCATCGGAGGTGGCGGATAGAATTTGGAAAGCCTTGATGAAGCTATGAACTCAAGTTGTTGGAGAAGAAGCAAATAGAGAACAATCATGTAAATGCCTTTGTGATGTGTGGAGGCCATTATAATAGGAAGATTGAGCTCAAAACAGCTTTAGAAAATGCTAGTATTGAGAAAAAGAATAAGATAAAGACAGTAGCATTGACATGAGGAAATGTAGTCAAACTGATGTTAATTAGCAGTCAGCAGAGCTCTATTTAAGCTAGAGGTGGGGTGGAGCATGATTTAATGAGTTCAAGTGAACCCACCACTTTCGACACGGAACATAAATAAATAAATAAATTGATATATGTCTGTGTGGTTAATCACTAAAATAATTACAAATTTTATATTTTAAATTTGTAACTTTTAAAGTGTGATAATCCAATGACAAGAATAATAAAATTTGAATACGTTAAATTTAAATTTTAAATCCGTCTCTTATTTAAGCATGTTCAAAAGCACGGGCCGGGGTGCAACCAGGAGGCGGAACGGGTTTCATCTAAACACTACGTTATAGTATAAAGTTTAATTTTTTTTATATATATATAGTAGATATTAAATCTCCTTGATAAAAATTCTATCTCCGTCACTGTTCGAAATCCAACGACACGGCCTGGTTGGTTATAACAAGAACACTTAAGTGAAAATTGATGCACACATTGGGGGTGCTTCATCAGATATTAATGTAATCAAAATTCTGAAAAGCAGCTTAGCATGAGAATATTTCCATTCTGGGAAAGGATAATAGTTCTTGACCTATTCCATTTGAAGGACATACTTTGTGACCTTTGTCACGGCCACTCATATAAATTCTGAGATATACATTAAAAATACCATTAAATTGGGATGATTAGACATCACAAATTAAAGATAATACTATTATTGATTTACATTTTCTTTTTTCAATTGTTTGCAGAGACTCAGTCTGTTGTAAGATAAATACCAGGTAAGGTTTTATATGCAAAATGCTCTTTCCACTAAGCCTATCAAGGATTTTGCTGTCTGCTATGAGTATTTTTCTCATTATATATTTTCCTCTAAAACCTTGTTTTTCCCCTTATGTGTCAGTTTTTTCGATTTTCTTTCTTTTTTTTCTTTAAACTTCGAGAGAAGCACTAAGATTTTAATATGATTGCAGTTTGTAGAAAGTAGTTTACGTTGTTACTAAGAGCCCGTTTAGCTGTATTGACTGAAAGTAATTGATCATAAGAATTCAACGCTGAAAAACACGTTTAAATATTGAAAATATAAATGATAGTAAGTTTTTTTTATGTTAAAATAACTAAAATCTATCTATCTATCTATATTATATTAAAAGCATGAAGGCCTTTAACGAAATGTCGTTTGCCTTTTTTACCCTTTAAAAAAAGAGTTTACATTGGATAAAATAGTAATTTAATTATTTTTCTAAAATGTAGGAATACTCATTTAATTATTTTTCTTATATTTTGGAATATTCATTTAATTATTTTCCTAATATTTAATACCACAAGACCAACTAAATTTTATATAATACATTCTTCTTTTTTTGGATTACGTAGAAAAATTTAATATTTAGAACTTCAAAAATATTAATATTTTATTTTATATAAATTGTTACACTTAAGTTATATATAAATAGAAAGAAAAGGAAAGAATTAAAAATATTAACCAAATAGGACGTAACCACATGGTATTTAGAAGTTTATCCCTTTGGACAGATACCAAGAATTCAATAAAAAAGAAAGAGGACGTACGGCGTTTTTGAAAAACGACGGAGTAACTTTTTTTATGTTTTAATGTAGGTGAAACTCTTTTATATATTAAAATACTTTAAAATATACAAAACTATTTTCCACTCATTTGATTTTACTATAATTTGACCAAAAAAAAATTTATTCGATAAAATATAAATATATCGAATATTTAAAATTTGGTATGAGATAATATTAAGAATTTAAATCAATAAAATATAATTTATATTGTTTATTGCTGAAAATAAATATTTAAGTATTAAAATACACATTCAATATTAGTCAGTTTTAGACCTTACATTGTTACTTAATTATTCAATTTTTCCCTATAAACTATATGACTAGCCGTTCATTCCAATAGCTCTAAAAGAAAGATATAATTTTTTTAATTAGTGTTAATTTGATGACTGTTTGAAGAATTATAATAAAAATATATAACAATTTCGATCATGTTAAATTTAATATTATGTCACAAAAATGGCTACAATATTTGTAAGCTTACCCCAAAGGATATGTCCTTCAAATTAATATAAAATATATGTGCTCAATTATTTTACGTGTGAACCAGTTTCTTCTAAAAACTATATCACCACCCTCTTTATTCCAAATCTCTAACAAAAATATAATTATTTTTATTGATGTCCTTTTGAAGAATCATAATAAAAAATATAACAAATATCAGAATTTAATTACCAAAAAAAAAATAGATATATCAATTATTTTAGATTCAATATCATATTACAGGAATTACTATTTTTTGTAAGATTTTTTCAAAAGATATGCCCTTTAAATTAAGAAATGTGTTCTTCAATCGAAATGTTTATCGATCATTTTACCTTTTAAAAATAAATTTAAGAATTGTTATAAAACTAATTATTTTCAAATATAATGACAAATGGAGTTAATCAATATTCAAATTATTTAACTACTAATTCCACTTGAATAATGATGTATCGAAACTAAATATACTCTTTCAAATATAGTTCTGAGTCATTCTGCTATGTATTTTACTAGCTTACTTTAGTATTCTTGTTGAATGTCTTTTCTCGTTTTCAGGACACTTTGATTTTGTGCTCATCTGAAATTCATAGATTATTTGTTGTGTTGCTATATGTGTGAAGTTCTATCCACTATTTATGTTTTGAATGACTATGCGTACTACTGAAATTGAATGGAAGTATTCTAACTTTATTTATTAAAAAATGACATAAATTTTAAGTTGATTTATTAACTGATAATTGAGAATTTCTATGAGACGTTTTTTCTTAATTGAGTTACTTATATGTACAATCAATATTAATGACTATTGTTAGGGGCTTAACTTTTATTTCATAACTCAACCATTTATTGGGATAAGATACATGCACAATGCGCATACCCTAAATGATTTTTTGTTATATTCAACGTAAAATTTTGATTGGATAAAAATTATAATTACAATTAAATATTTAAAATTTGGGATGAGCTATTATTAAATTTTGAATCAACAACAAAAAAATCTCTTTAACGTTAAAGAACAATCCTGATTAACTAAAAAAAGTCTTTTATTTAACTAATTTGTGGAAAATCCAAGTCATTCTTTTCGAAATTTATAATAAAATAGATTATAATATAGTAGTAATAGCCAAACTGTTAAAAATGCAAATGTTAAAAACAATAAGAATGAAATATTAGAAAATAAAATATCTTCCAAGTTAGTTGCCATTAATTTTCTTTCTGGAATTCATTCAAATAAATGACAACCCCTATACTTTTCTCTGTACATAAAGTTACTTATTTTAAAATATTAACTTAGTATAGACATTTTAAAACTTATCATTTGATAACTTGATTTACATGTTCTTCATATACACATATTTTACTGATTGACACTAACTACACGTGCAATGCATGTACACTAAAACTAATATCTTTAAAGTTGTATACAAAAGATATATATAAATTGATAAGTATCTCTACAAGAAAGTGGATAAACGACAGAAATTAAAGAAAGAGTGTTATGAGTTTCGTTTTAAAGTGTATTATTCGGGAATTGAAAAAGATTTATGGATCTTGGTCAAATAAAAAGTGTATAAGTTTTGGGTGATTTTTGCTTATAAATACTAGACTTATAAGTACTTTTGATTTTTATATCCTTTTTGGCCTTTTGGAAACTCAAAAGCACTTTTTTCAAATAAAATTAAATTTGAGATATTTGTCCAAAATTAAAAAGCGCTTTGAACATCAACAACAACAGTTTTTTGCTATTGGAGAAAAGCAATAAATTAAGAGAATAGAAAATTAAGTTTCTTAGATAAAAATATTCTTACAAAATTTTTATATCTAACAAAGTATCTCTCATTAATTTAACTCATATACCTCAAATATAAATGCTACTTTCTTCTCCTCTTCATTTTTTTATTTAACTATATTTACATTCATTAAAAACCTTAATATATATTTTTGTTTTATGTTTTAACTTAATAAAACATAAATCTTAATGAAAGTGTTTCATTAAGAAATATTTTAAATTGTTTCTCTATAAACTGAACCTTGATATCATTTTTTTTTTAATCTGACACTCAATAAAGATTGGTCAAACACAATCTATTTATATATATTCAAAAAATACTTTTCAAATGATTAGTCGAATACAAATTATTCACTCCAAATGTACTTATTGAAAAAACTATTTTGATAAGTAGTTAAAGGGAATCTGAATCTCCCTTGGCGAAAACTTATACTGCACAAATAGAGTAAAAATCTATTTTTCGTTCAAATATAAAATTTTAAATCCTATTAACATGAGAGAAATACATGTCAGAATTTACTCTCTCTGTCTCCACAAATCAGTTACCTTATTGATCCCTTATGGATCTGATTAGATAAGTGTGAAGGATCATTTCTGAACAAATGCATTTTTTCTCTCTTGCCAAAAAAAAAATAAAAAAAAGAAGAGAGAAAATGCGAAGTAATAAAGACATGAAGCAGCAGCCAGAATTTCCACATAATAGTCTTCTTGTTGAAAAGTAGTAATTAAATTAAAAAGTAGAGTCCGGAACCAAAATAATGTCCTTTTGGAAAAAAAAAAATTAATAGATGGTAAAAGAAAAAAGTTACAAAAGTATATATAACGCACTAATTCTATGCGCTATACCTTAACGGTAACTTTTGCCGTTAAGGTATAGCGCACAAAATTAGTGCGTTATACCTCTGACTTTCTGACTGCCCCAGTATAACGCAATCCTTTTGTGCGCTATACTTATAGCATTTTCTTTTTTCGCGCTATACCCTTTATTTAATCCTCTTCGTCTTCCCCAACCCCACCAGATCCTCTTCTACACCATTTTTTTACTTCTCCCTATTCTGGTCTCCCCTCGTTACAGTAAAAAAAATAAAAATTTAAGCCCCCCCGTCACACAAAAGGTGTAGAACGTAGGTCCCACTTCGGAGTAGAGCATCATATTGTTGTGGGTTCACTCTTTCGGAGTCAAATTTTCTACTAATTTGCTTTCCGAAAACGCTAAATCGAGGTATTTCGCTTTATTTTATGCTGAAACTTTTATAATAATGCATATTAGTTGATTTCAATGTGTTCTATTTCGTTTTGTGTTTTATTTGCGAAACTAGCATGCTACATTTATCCGGACTTAAATATTAGTGTTGTATAAAAAAATATAAAATTGTGAAATAAATTTGTTTCTTAATATCCGGACTTATATATTTGTGTTTCCATGCCT